>JAAEEI010000020.1:28100-41017 GCA_012654025.1 Pachypsylla venusta
GGTTTTACCCTCCATTCGCTGGAAACTTGCAAACCAGCTACCCACATTGACCTCACCCAGCCTGGGTTGGGCCGGAAAAAAAGCCAACGATACGTGGTGTTCCCAAGCGGTCACCCATCCAAGTACTGACCACGTCCGACGCTTAACTTCAGTGATCTGACGGGAACTGGTGTGTATTCAACGTGGTATGATCGTTGGCACAGGTCTGAATTGAAACTATGTGAAAACAACACAATATTACAGGTACACACTAAACATTAAGTGTAGACGCTGCGTGTTGCCCAACATTTGTTGTACAACATAATTGTGGACCCTGCATTACTCCCGCGTGGGCTAGGATATTTTGTTCATAATAGACAATCTGGCATGTCATCAACCTGATTTCTAGTAGTTGTGATTGATAGGTTTTTTTTTTTTTTTTTTTTTTTTTTTTTTTTTTTTTTCTTGTTCAATAGACCTGGACTGCTGGAAGAGCAATTCGTATGAAGATATTGGTTGGACATAAAATAAAAATACTAATATTAAAACCTAACAAATATAGTTCTCATATAAAAATCTTAATCCTTTTGGTTGATAATAAATAGTTGAACGATGTGATAGATTAATCTAAAACTAAACAGAAATCTTACACAATACAAATTAATTATACAAGCTACACAGATTAGCATTATTTACTTCAAAACATTCCCGACCCAACATCTTCTATCTATCGTTTCGACAAAAAAATATCGTCTGGACAAAACTTACTGGAATTAATTCTTAGGGCCACATTCTAAAACTCCACTTGAGTGCGAGTTGGAGTGGTCACTACCACTTCAGTGTCTTTTTTTTTTTTTTTTTGTTNTTTTTTTTTTTAATTTGGCTTAACGTCTCAAGACATCTATTGGTCATTCAAGACGGGGGTTTTACCCTCCATTCGCTGGAAACTTGCAAACCAGCTAGCCACATTGACCTTATCCAGCCTGGGTTGGGTCGGAAAAAAAGAGCCAACGATACGTGGTGTTCCCAAGCGGTCACCCATCCAAGTACTGACCACGCCCGACGTTGCTTAACTTCAGTGATCTGACGGGAACTGGTGTATTCAACGTGGTATGATCGTTGGCTTAACATTTCAGTGTCTTTTTTTTTTTTTTTTAATTTGGCTTAACGTCTCTTTAACATCTATTGGTCATTCAAGACGGATATATTTTTTTTTTTTTTAATGACCAATAGATGTTAAAGAAACGTTAAGCCAAATTTTTAAAAAAAAGACACTGAAATTTCAGTGTCTGATTTGTATTTTAAAAAATGTTCTGACCAAAAAAAAAAAAAAAAATTACATGTAATTTTATTATAAAATAGAAACAGAAATTTTACAAGTGCGAGTGACCACTTCGCTAATTTGTAGTCATAGTGACAACTCACACTTGAGTGGAGTTTTAGAATATGGCCCATAATGTCAAAATAATTGAAATGGATGTCCCTTTCTGTTATGGGTTACGCATTTTGGTTCATATACATATAGTATGATTTGATTGCATACATAGAACCTTCATTTGAGTCCGCACGTCCTTGGTCTGGTAACAGTGTCAATATTGTCAAAACCGCTACCACCAACATCGTCTATGTACCCCTTACCCCATTGTAACAAATCATCGACATAAGAAGGTCTTCCAGTGTGGTCAAGACTGACTCAATTCGACTTGACTTTAATTTCCTTTTCTTCCTGAGGAGATGTTCCCAGGAAAGGGGATAAGCAATTGATCGGGTGCAAATTGGTAAAAATTGAGTAAGCGAGGGTCAAGTAATTGAAATCGAATCAAGTGCGACTGGCAGGTGACACAAAGTTGTTCAAATAACAATTTGTGACACAATGTGAAGGAACTATGAGGGGCATCTTGCCAGAAACCCTCTATCTCAAAATATGAGGGGCATCTTGCCAGGAACCTTCTATCTCAAAATATGAGGGGCATCTTGCCAGGAACCCTCTATCTCAAAATATGAGGGGCGTCTTGCCAGGAACCCTCTATCTCAAAATATGAGGGGCATCTTGCCAGGAACCCTCTATCTCAAAATATGAGGGGCATCTTGCCGGGAACACTCTATCTCAAAATATGAGGGGCATCTTGCCAGGAACCCCCAATCTCAAAATATGAGGGGCATCTTGTCAGGAACCCCCAATCTCAAAATATGAGAGGCATCTTGTCAGGAACCCTCTATCTCAAAATATGAGGGGCATCTTGCCAGGAATCCTCTATCTCAAAATATGAAGAGCATCTTGCCAGGAACCCTCTATCTCAAAATATGAAGAGCATCTTGCCAGGAACCCTCTATCTCAAAATATGAGGGGCATCTTGCCAGGAACACTCTATCTTAAAATATGAGGGGCATCTTGCCAGGAATCCTCTATCTGAAAATATGAGGGGCATCTTGCCAGGAACCCTCTATCTCAAAATATGAGGAGCATCTTGCCAGGAATCCTCTATCTCAAAAATCTAAAATTTTGGGAAGAAAATTTCCTTCTAAAATTTTATCGGATGTTTTCTGAATTAAAGAAATGAGGAAGAACTATTTCGCTCAAGAAACGTCTAAATCTAGGTTCAATCAAACCTATGACCAAAAACTGAATATCCATCATTTCTTTAATTCAAAAAACATCCGATAAAATACATCAATTTTTTAAAAAAAATATATACATAGATATATATTTTAATAGGCGCCCTCTTCAAAAGATTCTATTTCCAATCTTGTATTATTTACGGCCTTTCGGATTAGGAAGGCAGTATTAATATTTCACAACATCGGAAGCGGCTTGACCAATCACATATCAATACTAAGGGGTTTGGACACAAAAGTTCTACAAATGGTTCATTCTGGACGCGGCCATCCAATCAGTATTTACAAAGGCTCTACCTAGGCATCACTACAGCATTGCACATACAAATATATTGATCTAGACTTAAAAGTAAAGAGGTGAGTTTTGATTGTTAGTTTAGAGAATGGACAGTGGAGACATCTGATGGTTTGAATTGAATTTCTCCCGTAACAAAAAATGTGACGTGTTCGCATTACATTTGCAATCTAATCTGAAAATCAAAAGACAATTGTTAATATTTTTATGTTTAACTATAAAATTACTTGAACATGATACCTACATAAAAAAAAAAAAAAAAAAAAAAAAAAAAAATGAAATTTATTCCTACATAAAATAAAAAAAAATGAAATTTATACCTACATAATATTATAGTAGAGATAATGAATAATGATCTCGACATCTTTCAACACACATCACAAGAACCAACAAAGAAGTTCAAACAGACTTCATATGAGTGGTGAAAGGTTAAAATTAATGTTTACAAGTTATGAGTGATCATAACACAAACTCCGACAAATAAGTCGGAGGGAGGTGTCACTAGATCACAAGCTGGTTATAAGTTATTGATCATAAATCAATATTTATGATCTACTGAAACCACAAGAAGTTTGAATAAGAACAATAGTCATCTGCAAATAAATCAATATTTATGATCCCCTGAAACCACACGGAGTTTGAATAAGAACAATAGTCATCTGCAAATAAATCAATATTTATGATCGCCTGAAACCACAAGGAGTTTGAATAAGAACAATAGTCATCTGCAAATAAATCAATATTTATGATCGCCTCAAACCACAAGGAGTTTGAATAAGAACAATAGTCATCTGCAAATAAATCAATATTTATGATCGCCTCAAACCACAAGGAGTTTGAATAAGAACAATAGTCATCTGCAAATAAATCAATATTTATGATCGCCTCAAACCACAAGGAGTTTGAATAAGAACAATAGTCATCTGCAAATAAATCAATATTTATGATCGCCTCAAACCACAAGGAGTTTGAATAAGAACAATAGTCATCTGCAAATAAATCAATATTTATGATCGCCTCAAACCACAAGGAGTTTGAATAAGAACAATAGTCATCTGCAAATAAATCAATATTTATGATCGCCTCAAACCACAAGGAGTTTGAATAAGAACAATAGTCATCTGCAAATAAATCAATATTTATGATCGCCTCAAACCACAAGGAGTTTGAATAAGAACAATAGTCATCTGCAAATAAATCAATATTTATGATCGCCTCAAACCACAAGGAGTTTGAATAAGAACAATAGTCATCTGCAAATAAATCAATATTTATGATCGCCTCAAACCACAAGGAGTTTGAATAAGAACAATAGTCATCTGCAAATAAATCAATATTTATGATCGCCTCAAACCACAAGGAGTTTGAATAAGAACAATAGTCATCTGCAAATAAATCAATATTTATGATCGCCTCAAACCACAAGGAGTTTGAATAAGAACAATAGTCATCTGCAAATAAATCAATATTTATGATCGCCTCAAACCACAAGGAGTTTGAATAAGAACAATAGTCATCTGCAAATAAATCAATATTTATGATCGCCTCAAACCACAAGGAGTTTGAATAAGAACAATAGTCATCTGCAAATAAATCAATATTTATGATCGCCTCAAACCACAAGGAGTTTGAATAAGAACAATAGTCATCTGCAAATAAATCAATATTTATGATCGCCTCAAACCACAAGGAGTTTGAATAAGAACAATAGTCATCTGCAAATAAATCAATATTTATGATCGCCTCAAACCACAAGGAGTTTGAATAAGAACAATAGTCATCTGCAAATAAATCAATATTTATGATCGCCTCAAACCACAAGGAGTTTGAATAAGAACAATAGTCATCTGCAAATAAATCAATATTTATGATCGCCTCAAACCACAAGGAGTTTGAATAAGAACAATAGTCATCTGCAAATAAATCAATATTTATGATCGCCTCAAACCACAAGGAGTTTGAATAAGAACAATAGTCATCTGCAAATAAATCAATATTTATGATCGCCTCAAACCACAAGGAGTTTGAATAAGAACAATAGTCATCTGCAAATAAATCAATATTTATGATCGCCTCAAACCACAAGGAGTTTGAATAAGAACAATAGTCATCTGCAAATAAATCAATATTTATGATCGCCTCAAACCACAAGGAGTTTGAATAAGAACAATAGTCATCTGCAAATAAATCAATATTTATGATCGCCTCAAACCACAAGGAGTTTGAATAAGAACAATAGTCATCTGCAAATAAATCAATATTTATGATCGCCTCAAACCACAAGGAGTTTGAATAAGAACAATAGTCATCTGCAAATAAATCAATATTTATGATCGCCTCAAACCACAAGGAGTTTGAATAAGAACAATAGTCATCTGCAAATAAATCAATATTTATGATCGCCTCAAACCACAAGGAGTTTGAATAAGAACAATAGTCATCTGCAAATAAATCAATATTTATGATCGCCTCAAACCACAAGGAGTTTGAATAAGAACAATAGTCATCTGCAAATAAATCAATATTTATGATCGCCTCAAACCACAAGGAGTTTGAATAAGAACAATAGTCATCTGCAAATAAATCAATATTTATGATCGCCTCAAACCACAAGGAGTTTGAATAAGAACAATAGTCATCTGCAAATAAATCAATATTTATGATCGCCTCAAACCACAAGGAGTTTGAATAAGAACAATAGTCATCTGCAAATAAATCAATATTTATGATCGCCTCAAACCACAAGGAGTTTGAATAAGAACAATAGTCATCTGCAAATAAATCAATATTTATGATCGCCTCAAACCACAAGGAGTTTGAATAAGAACAATAGTCNTTTTTTTTCAAAATAAATTAAAATTAAAGTGAATTAATTAATTTTCCACCCCTAAAACGTTTAAAAAGACTTTTTAAATTATATTAAACGACATTTTAAGTTTGTAACTTGCTCCAAAAAAAAAATAATAGTATCTGTCTGGTACCCAAGCCAGGTCGCTTCATAGAACATACATAACGAGGAGAGAATGTATGAGTTAAAATCGCTAGACACTTTTGAAATGAATTAGGGTCTTAGCTTTCGCGCTGAGAATTTGAATGTACAGTGCTGGATCCTACAGCAAGCTAGCGTTAATAATAATTACATGGCTAGCTAAACCAACCGTTCTTCTTGATTGCAAGCGGCGAAATGAAACAATAAAAATATTTCAACGCAAAGGTCAAAATAAATGAGCGACGCACGGAGAAAAGTACAAAGATCTTTTCACGAACCCAGCGCTGAGTTTTCAATTAAAAATGTAAACAAAGATGGGATCCTGATGGCGGTAAATTTCAAATTTTTTGAAAATTTAAATCGATATTTTAGTGGCGATAAAAACATTTCAAAAAATTTAAAAAAATAAAACACCATAATTAGATATAAACCATCAATTGCATACGAAAAAATAATATTTAAGTAATAAACGAAAAAAATGAAAAATTTAAAAATGGGTCCATCGAGGAAAAAAAAATAATGTCCGCCATTCCAAAGAGGTGTTAAGACCCTGATTTTACAAAAAGTGTGTAACGATTTTTGTACGGAGCTAAGACCTCACATTCCTTTCTGTTAATAATATATTCAAAGGTTCGCTCCAATCACCTTTTTTCTCATGTAATCCATACTGAATTCACTCCTGAATATGTAAGGGTCACAGGTTGGAGTTCCCCCTGCGTGTATTACCTGATTATATATTTTGATGTGTATAATCGAATTTTATTTCTTGGAACAATTGTGACCCAAGTATTTCTTGGTTCCCATATCCGCCATTTTGTTCCTTTTTTTTATTTACCAATTTGGCCACTAGAGGCAGCGTTCTCACCTCAAAAGATGGGTCTGGAACAGGGGAGGATTGTCTGGCAACCCTTCTCAAAAAATTTAGTTTTTTTTTTTTTTTTTTAAAAAAAAACCTTCTTTATTGGCCGTCATGGATCCATTTTGGACGGTTGTACATACGAAATACAGGCGTGGTAGTAAAAACGTCTCCTAACCCCTCTAATTGGGTTAAAATTGGTAACAAAAATTGGCCAGACACTCCTCCCTGGTTTCAGAACCCTCAATGTGTCAGAAATGAGGTTAGACTCTACAAAACTAAACAGAGGGAAAAAATCAGAGTAACAAACATGAATCGGAACAGCCAATCAGAACGGGGACAAAAGTAAAGAACAAAATGGCGGATTTGGGAACCAAGAAATACTTGGGTCACAATTGTTCCAATTGGGTCACATTGTTCCAAGAAATAAAATTCGATTTATGTATACAACATAGTTCTAGGGGGCCCATGTTAATTATCAGCCCCCAAGAACAGATGGAACTGCAGTCTCATACATCTGGCTACCATCGGAAACAATGATGCCACTAATGAAGGAATGATCATGTATACCTATTATATTATTACATATATTCCTATGATATTCTAGGTGAGGCATGGCCGTAAAAAAAATTTCGAACCTCTCTGGTTGTGGCGGCGGGGGGGGGAGGTAATACAATCGCAAGGAAAGTATCTTTTTAATTTCTCTCAGGACCTCAATAGTGTTTGATTATTTTTTAAAATTATTCCCTTTTCTATAAAAGAGTACTTCTGGTAGGTTGGTCAAATACTTTTTAATTATTTTTTAAAATTATTCTCTTTTCTATAAAAGAGTACTTCTGGTAGGTTGGTCAAATACTTTTTACAATATCAGGAGCGAACCCAGATATGAATCCTTACGAAATTGGGAGAGAATTGGTGTAAAGTTAACGGGAGCAAATTTGGCAACCTCCCGAAGTTTTTGAAATTATTGTATCGCTAGGTTTTATTTTCAAATTTTCTACTGTTGCAATTTTTTTAGTTCACCCAATTGATATGATTCGCTATCCTCATATTTTGAATCTGCGGGCGTCTGTTGGATATAAACAAAGTTATTAATATTTAGGATCTAGCTGGACAGTTGAAGAAATGCTGGATCGTACTTGGAGCAGACCGGTTTATAAGTGCTCCTCAGACCTAAAAAAAACGACATTTAGTTGTGTTTTAGTCATAGATAGCTCCTGTTGGAGTAGATAAACTCCAAATTGTTGTTGTTGTTGTTAACATTCCCAACGACTCTCACTGTGTCTCCAGACCAAGAAGGCGGCCTCTCCAACAGGATCTGTCCATAATGCTGACGGCTCTAGATTAGTTGGGTTTGATGGATAGTTGCTGGCTGCTCATGATTTACATCATAAGCAGCCAGCATACATAGACGACAACGATCAGATATTTCAGGGTTTAGCAAGGATTTATATACCAACTCTTTGAGGAAGTACCTGGACCAGCACGGCTGGGTCCAACGGAGGAAAAACACAGTGAGTTGTCATCGGAACGGTGTTGGTGGTCTTTGGCCGTGCCCGAGGGCACGGGTAGCCCCGGTACGAAGAACCAACCATCTTGGGGCCAACTCCATTCATTCTAGTCTAATTCTTTAAATAATTTTTTTTTACTCAATCCTTTCGTAATAATTTTACATTAAAATAACTGGGTATCTAATCCTGGTCTCTATATTAATTTCATAATTATTATAAACAAATAAATTTCCAAATTGTGCTGGACGATTTGTTTTTAAACTGCCTAAAGGTGCATATTCCTCGAAACGACTGATACGACTCGATCAAGTCGTTGTGAGGAACACGGTCTCACTGAAATGGCATTACAATAGAGCCTCAATAGAATCGTACACCGATCATCGTTCATTAATAATCGTTGCAGTCGTCGCGAGAAACGCGTACCTTAAAGCAGGACCAACAATCCTTTTTAAGAGAAATGATATGTTCCAAAGTGCAATAGGAAAATAATGTCAGAGTGGGCACGTTACTGAGGAACCTACAAAACGAGTAGGCTAGTGAAAAAAAAAACATAAAAATATCGCCCCCGGGTGGATTTGAACCACCAACCTTTCGGTTAACAGCCGAACGCGCTAACCGATTGCGCCACGGAGGCTTTGATATCAATTATCGCTTTACTAATAATATTTATTATTCAACACTGCGGCTGAGCAAGACGCAAATTGATAACAGATGCATGCAGATAAAGTAAACATAAAGTAAACCTAGTGGTCTGTGCACCTGCCAAAATGAGATTTCAATTCGTAACTTGCAGTACTGTAATAGTATAAAAAATATTAAATTGATCTAGATCAATCAAGCCTCCGTGGCGCAATCGGTTAGCGCGTTCGGCTGTTAACCGAAAGGTTGGTGGTTCAAATCCACCCGGGGGCGATTTTTTTAAAAGAATTTATAGAACGAGCAGGCTTTCACTTGCTCTACTGGTTAAGAAGAACCAATTATTTTTATAAGGTGAGCAATTATTAGTCAGTGGGAATCTGATCGCTCAAGATAGTCTGGTGGATTTGTCTCACTACGCGTAGACAGGTTTGGTCGGTTTTCTGGTAAGTGGAATCTGATATGGTGACCTTGAGTTTTGCCATTAGAACACCTTCCCAGGTGGAGTACGATATATATCTTATCATCTAACTTTTTCTACGGTACGCTACTGTATATATCTCAATTTTCTTAAACCCGATATAGAGGAATACTTACCATCATCAACCATAGATCCTCTTCATCTCAAGCTGTGTCTCTCCGATATATATACCCGTACTGTGGAGGATGTGACAGCACAATACGAACCCCTTTACTTGCTTGGCCGTCAACCGCCACATATTGTTGAGGAGGAAAAGCAATTACCAAGAGACGCCAGATCCAAACTGGCTCAACTTGGTTCCAGATGGTCCAGGTTACTCAACTGCTACTTGAACAGATTAGATCCCACCATAAACAATGAATGTCCCCTCTGCCACGGACAGCCACATGACGTTCAACACCTATTCAACTGTCCACAAAAACCCACACCACTCTCTGTCCAAGACCTATGGTTCAAATCCAAGGAGGTGGCAGCTTTCCTTGAGCTCAACATTGAGTGAATCTCAATAAACTCGTTGTCTGCCGCTACAATAACAACAACAACAGTACGGAACGGATGACGTGGCCCCCAAGATGGTTGGTTCTTCGTACCGGGGCCATCAACACCGTTCCGACGACAACTCAATGTGTTTTTCCTCTGTTGGACCCAGCCGTGCTGCTCCAGATACTTCCTCAAAGAGTTGGTATATAAATCCTTGCTAAACCCTGAAGTATCTGATCGTTGTCGTCTATGTATGCTGGCTGCTCATGATGTAAATCATGAGCAGCCAGCAACTATCCATCAAACCCAACTAATCTAGAGCCGTCAGCATTATGGGCAGATCCTGTTGGAAAGGGCGCCTTTCTTGGCCTGGAGACACAGTGAGAGTCGTTGAGAACGTTAACAACAACGGATGACGTAGGAGAGACGACACTTACCACAATAGGGTTTACCCCGAGTCCTTGTGTTGGGGAATTCAACCCCATGTTTGTCTACACACCAGCATAGACCCACAGAGGCGTGACATTGAGTGTGATGGTAGTATCCTTCGGAGTCACACTCTGGAATGTAGGCTCCTGAAATAAGAAACGGAAACAAATTCAGATGTACATTCCGTACATGAGGGCTGGATGTAAACTTTCGTGTGACTAGCTAGCATCAGGCCCTCGTGTACATTTATCACATTTAGAGTCCAAAAGGGTAGCCTTCTTATTTGTAAAGTATCCCAGAGACAGACCAGTGTGGCTTCTAGCTGTGTATGACCTTCCCATCTCCCTGGTTGGGTTGTTAAGAGAGTCTGTTTCGTAGAGGTGTAGGGTTGTTGTAATGGTGTACCTCTCAAACTAATTGTTCAAGAATATACAGATTCAAGTTAAAAAATCTGGTGTGAACTTTCCTTATCCATAAAAGAAGAAGAAAGTATTGTAATGGGCGCTGGGCGGAAATTTTCGATGTCGAGTTTTCAATGCCAAAACACGTTTTGAAGTCTACAAAGCGGAAATACTCGTACAATTATATATTATACACTTCTTGATATATTATACTTCAACCTAAGTTGTATTTTTCAATTTCTTGTATGCAATTGATATGAATTGGCACCGCCAAACGTTATATTCGATTTCCACCAAAAGCTTATTTTGCCGTTCATGGCATAAAACTGACATGCATACTAAATTTCAAGTCTCTAGCACTTGCCATTCTTGAGATATCTTGTTCACGGACAGACGGACAGACAGATACACACACGGACCAATAACTGAAACTCGATATTTGGGCTCTGGGGACCCCAAACGTGTTTTGGCATTGAAAACTCGACATGGAAATGCTTAGCACATTACAATTCTTTCCTTTTTATAGGTTAAGGAAAGTAAAAATGTTAGAAATAGGTTGATATGAGGGTACTGTAAATGTTAGAAATAGGTTGATATGAGGTTACTGAAAATGTTAGAAAACATGGAAAGTTAGCAAGTCATATATGGATTGGAAGAAATTACGGCTTCGGTAGATTTCCTTATCTATAAAAAAAGAGAAAGTATTGTAATGGGCTGAAATTTTCGATGTCGAGTTTTCAATGCCGAACACACGTTTTGAAGTCTGCAGAGCGGAAATACAATTATATATTACACTTCTTGATATATTACACTTCAATCTAAGTTGTATTTTTTAATTTCTTATATGAATTTGATATGAATTGACACCAAATTTCAAGTTATAGCTCTTTCCATTCTAGTTTTAGGGGGATGAGCGGCCAAAAACATATTACACTTCAACCTAAGTTGTATTTTTCAATTTCTTGTATGAAATTGATATGAATTGGCACCGCCAAACGTTATATTCGATTTCCACCAAAAGCTTATTTTGCCGTTCATGCCATAAAACTGACACACATACCGAAATTTGGGAAGTTTCTATCACTTGCCGTTCTTGAGATATCTTATTCAAGGACAGACAGACACACACACGGACCATTGGCTGAAACTCGAGATTTGGGATCTGGGGACCCCAAAACGTGTTTAGGCATTGAAATCTCGACATGTAAAATTTCAGCCCATTACAACACTTTCCTTTTTATAGGATAAGGAAAGTAAAAATGGTGGGAATAGGTTGATAGGAGGGTACTGAAAAGACTTTAATGGACCTTGGTTGGAATTATATTAAAGTATATATGTATTCCAGGTTATCTTGGTTAGGTCGNATTGCCATCCATCACAGCGGCTAGCGCTGTTTGGGTTGGGTTTCTCGATGACAGGTTTGGGTTGGGTTTCCTTAATGGCAGGTTTGGGTATGTTTCCTTGATGGCAGGTTTGAGTAGGGTTTCCTTGATGGCAGGTTTGGGTAGAGTTTCCTTGATGGCAGGTGTGGGATTGGGTTTCCTTGATGGCAGGTTTTAATGTCTGCTGTGTTGGCTGTCTTCTTGAGAGAAACTATTTTCTTGTAATTTATTTTTGGTTTACCTCAGCATGAATACTACAATAACAAATTATAATTGGTTAATGTACTATCTGTTTCGGCCTTCTTCTTTTATCATGTAGACAATATGCACTATATAGATAGATCTTGTGCCGCGCGGTACCGCGCGATCATCTGAACATAGCCTAATCATAAAACGACTCAGGTTATCACTACGAGAGTTTTGGTTATATGCTAGACAATCATCAAAAAGGTAATAATATTTGTCGAAGCTCTGCTCTGTCTACGTGGCGCGATCGGTTAGCGCGTTCTGTTAACCGAAAGGTTGGTTCAAATCCATAGGGGCGTGATTTTTTATACACATAATTATGATTAATATGTTTTACACATATTGTGGGATGGAACACAATTTAATTTGACGAAAATCCAAGTCAGAGTTGACGGGAAACAAACCAGGATTAAATCATCGAGGCGCTGTCACTTACCTGTTGGTATCACAACTGTCGAGGAAAGGTTTGATGCATCGCTCATTCTGGTCATGCTCCAAATCGTAAAGTTCTTGCAAAGAAAGTTGAGCGTCCGAGTTGAGATCAAGATGTTGGAACATCCAACGAGTTTCTGATCGGCAGACTGGTGGAAACCGAGCAGCTGAAATATTAAAATTA
>JAAEEI010002115.1:11773-21986 GCA_012654025.1 Pachypsylla venusta
TTTTTTATGGGGTCCTTATATACTATTTTGGGGGGGTCTATTCTCGGTCATTTTTCGTTATCTCTTTTAATTTGCTCAGAAAAAAATTGCAAAAAGATCCGCTAAATAGAGTCATTTTGGGCGGTAACTTGCTCCCACTTGAACTTTAAGTTTTTTCCTTTCTTATTACGCACCTACATACTAAAAGGGATCTGTGTGCCAAGTTTCAAGTCTCTACGTTTAGCCATTGTGGAGCTACGTTGATTATCAGTCAGTCAGTACGCCAGTATACCAATTGGGCTTTGCGTTTTATAAGTATAGATAATGCATAGAACAGGCAGACATAATCAAAAATTGTATCGTTAAAACTACGAAAGTCAGCGTCTATGACACGTTGAATACACCAGTTCTCGTTAGATCACTAAAATTAAGCAACGTCCAGCGAGGTTGTACCATGTGGGTGTTCACAGTGTCACTGTTATTGATTCATCAAAACATTAATCTCAGCCATCGTCTATGGCACGTTGAAAGACCAGTTCCCGTGAGATCATAGAAGTTAAGCAACGTCCAGCGTCATGATGTTGGCTATTTTTCCGGTCCAACCCAGGATGGGTGAGATCAATGTGGGTAGCTGGTTTGCAAGTTTTCAGCGAATGGAGGGTAAAACCCCCGTCTTGNAAAAAAAAAAAAAAAAAAAAAAAAAAAAAAAAAAAAAAAAAAAAACCTCATTGAGTCAAGTAGTATCAAGAGTTCATTCAATATAGATCACCAATATTTGTATTCACCAAAAAATAAACTGTGCTTTTCAAGACAAAAGACAAACATAAAACTTCCCATTTGATTTCTATACTTCGGGAACCCCTCCTCCTCACCCCCCCCAACACCATCATCATTTCAAAGCTATTATCATCACTTCAGAGAGGTCAGGTAAACAGAAAGCTAATGCAATACTTCAAACCTTGACTGGGTCATGCAACGTTATTTATATTTCAACTTTATTGATACAAAAAAAGAAAGAGAGAGAGAGAGCAAAATAAAGTTCAGAGCTTTCTACAACAGAAAGCATGCCTTATCTTTCCCACAACTAGTCTCTATCATAGCATATATACTCTTTATCAAAGCTGTATGTGAAGTTGCTAGGAAGAATGTTTCGCCACGGGCGGCAAAAGTTTTTTTTTTTTTAACTTTCAAAGGAAATTGAAAGCAAAAGTTCAGCTGCTTCTTTGTTGTTAGGAAATGGCACTAAATTTTCAGATCCCGAAAATTTCTGATAATATTATTGTTCAAAATCTGATGCCTATCTAATAAAGGTCGTATCTGTTATAATTCCAAAATTTTGGCACAATTTATTTGATGTATATTTGTTGAATTTGTGTGTTTGGAATATACTGCATGTCCAAAAAGTCCGAGACCATCTGAATATCTTTTGAACGGCCTTATGTGGAGTTTTGAAATTTCTGAATGTTATATCCAATGTAGGTACCTAAAATCCGACAGAGATGGCCAAATTTATGATCCCTATTGGGAATCGAACCTAAGTCTCTTATATTTAAATCTGACATCATATTTATCTCTAAGAAATCATCACTACGGCACACTAACAGAAGCCTAACTACAGGTACCTACTCATTTTCTCACCATAAACTTGTAAAAGTTGACATTTTTAGCGTAGGGAAACTGTAGGGAGAAAGTTTTCTAGCGTAGGGAAATGTAGGGAGAAATCAAGGCCTCTGTAGGGAATTTTGAGAAAACGACCTGGCAACACTGTGGACACCATTGATACTTTAATGACACTATTGACTGATTAAAACTAGATACGGCGCGAACTGTTATATAATGCAGTGGTTGAAGCGGCTAATTGGGGGAAAAATAGATTTCACTTCTTAAAGTAAAAAAAAAATATTTTCGGTTAATACTGATTTTTAGTCCCCTGTGGGTAGGGGGACCTAAAACGAATACTTCCAAGGCACCCAAGTCCATGCCAGTCATAAAAGGCGACTAAGGGCAGGGTCGGAAACGATATCCTTTCCATTACCCATGCAGAAAAGAAGAGAAGCTACTGCATTATATCCTACCTATGTGCTTTATGGATAGGTGTACTTAAAAAGAAAATTTCAAAGGCACCCAAAGCCATGCCAGTCGTAAAAGGCGACTAAAGGAAGGGTCGGAAACAAAAATATTTTCCATTGCCCATGCAGAAAGTAAGGAGAAGCTACTGCATTATATACTGTCAATGTCCCCTGTGGATAGAGGGACTTATAAAGAATACTTCCAAGGCAGCCAAGTCCATGCCGGTCGTAAAAGGCGACTTACTCATGCAAAAAGCTATAAGCGACTGCATTATATACTGTCAATGTCCCCTGCGGATAGGGGGACTTAAAAAGATTATTTCCAAGGCAACCAAGATTCTCAAGTATCCACAACTCATGCATGGCGAGTTGTTACAAACCAGCCATAACCTATGATGATGATGATAAAATCCTGTTTGTACCCTATAAATAATAATGAAAACTAATGTTGAACATGACGAAAATAAAGACAAGATTTTATTGTAATTATAGAAAAGAGCACCTGAGATTCGATTGCGTAAAGAAACAAGGGAATACATAGGTAAAAAAGAAAGATACGGTAGAGCCAATGAAAATATGTTCAAAATATCGCGCAACAGAGTATCACAAAGAAGATAATATGTAGAGCCAATGAAAATATGTTCAAAATATCGCGCAACAGAGTATCACAAAGAAGATAATTATGTTTCATGCATGAGAAGCAATCATAAAATGAAGAAAAATATGTTCTGCATGCAGACGGTGCAACGTTGCATGGAACCCCCAAGTTAACACATAAGACAAGAACAACACATAAAATTGAAAACAAGAGGTTATGAAAAACAGAACAAATATAAGTGATAAAATAGAGGAAATTAGAAAAACTGCGAGAAGAAGTAAGGGAGAAATATATCAGAAAAACAAACACCAGGTTAAGTAGTATTGTATACAGGGTGATACAGTGACGCCAATCCAATGGAAAATATAGAACACCAGGTTAAGTACTATTATATACAAGGTGATACAGTGACGTCAAAAGAAGAAAGGGAGAAATATATCAGAAAAACAAACACCAGGTTAAGTACTATTGTATACAAGGTGATACAGTGACGCCAATCCAATGGAAGCTATAGAACACCAGGTGTATTATTGTATACAGGGTGATAAAGTGACGTCAAAAGAAGAAAGGGAGAAATATATCAGAAAAACAAACACCAGGTTAAGTACTATTGTATACAAGGTGATACAGTGACGTCAATCCAATGGAAAATATAGAACACCAGGTTAAGTACTATTGTATACAGGGTGGTACAGTGACGTCAAAAGAAGAAAGGGAGAAATATATCAGAAAAACAAACACCAGGTTAAGTACTATTGTATACAGGGTGATACAGTGAAGCCAAATCATAAAAATCGGTCAAATCTAAGTGGCAAAAGTGCCCACGTACGGCGGACAAACGGTTTTTTTTTTTTATTCGATTTTTGCATTCTATGTAACTTGAAACGTATAATATCAAATTTTGAGGGGGGGGAGGGTAATTTTTTTTTTCGTGACGATTCCAAAGATTCATTATTGAAAATAATAAACCAAAATCTAAGCAAACAAACTAAAGTAGAGAATTTCAATAAAAATTTTGCTAAATATTAACGACAAAAAAATCTTCAAAGTTACAAAAAACAAAATAAGATAAAATCTGCAAGATAAAATTCCTACTTGATTAGACACTGTCTGAGTCAGAGAACGCTCTGCTAATTGTTCGGAATATCTAAATGATATGGCACATACACACCCACACAGATAGAGTTTCAATTTTCTCAACTCCTTCTAGGGGAAATATTTTTTAAAACTAATTAAGTGTAATATTAGGTGACCTTTCAACATATCTTCTGATCGAAATGGTGATAATGTTCATCAGATCATATTGCAGGATACAATCTGATAGTGCGCCCATACTCACAAAAGGTCAATCGCAAAATCAAGATTTAAAATTGCCAACGATCATACCACGTTGAATACACCACTTCCCGTCAGATCACTGAAGTTAAGCAACGTCCGGGCGTGGTCAGTACTTGGATGGGTGACCGCTTGGGAACACCACGTATCGTTGGCTTTTTCCGGCCGAACCCAGCCTGGGTGAGGTCAATGTGGGTAGCTGTTTTGCAAGTTTCTAGCGAATGAAGGGTAAAACCCCCGTCTTGAATGACCAATAGATGTTAAAGAGACGTTAAGCCAAATTAAAAAAAAAAAAAAAAAAAAAGATTTAAAAATTAATTGAAAAAATTTAAATAAGAAATAGTTTGTTTTATGATAATCATCCCCTGTGCACAGGGGCTGATACAGAGCAATCGTTAAGGGGGGATGATTAGGGTCGGCCATGATTCAGCTAATAAACGACAATATGGCCACGAGGATATACCGTATAACCAAAGNTTTTTTTTTTTTTTTTTTTTTTTTTTTTAATTTGGCTTAACGTCTCTTTAACATCTATTGATCATTCAACGCGGGGGTTTTACCCTCCATTTGCTGGAAGATTGCAAACTAGCTACCCACATTGACGTCAGCCAGCCTGGGTTGGGCCGGAAAAAACAACCAACGATATGTGGTGTTCCCAAGCGGTCAACCATCTAAGTACTGACCACGCCCGACGTTGGTTAACTTCAGTGATCTGACGAGAACTGGTGTATTCAACGTGGTATGATATGATCGTTGGGTAATGTGCACTATGCATCGATAGCGACAGAGATATGTGCTCGGAAGATATGAGCAGATGATAAACACTCCGGAGTAAAGTTAGGTTTCGATTAGCATGCCGTCAACTGCTCGAAAAAAACTCAGCGTAGGACCCATACACATGGACACGTCTCCTCTGATTTGTAAACCAGATTTATACTGATCAGTCCCAAGAAATGCAATCACAATATACTCTATTAGTGAATGTATTTGTATATGCATATGTTCTCATTCAAAAGTTAGGTTCCGATTAGCATGCCGTCAACTGCTCGAAAANGGCCTATGTACACCCTGTACAAAGTGCACCTATCATGTTTGCATTTGATAAATCCATTATATAAGGCAGCTCTCATATACATGTCTCCACCTCCACTTCTTGTTCTTCACCTCCACCTAAAGTTACTTCAGTATGTTTGTGGCCCTGGCCTATGTACACCCTGTACAAAGTGCACCTATCATGTTTTCATTTGATAAATCCAATATATAAGGCAGCTCTCATATACATGTCTCCACCTCCACTTCTTGTTCTTCACCTCCACGTAATGTTACTTCAGTATGATTGTGGCCGTGGCCTATGTACACCCTGTACAAAGTGCACCTATCATGTTTGCATTTGATAAATCCAATATATAAGGCATCTCTCATATACATGTCTCCACCTCCACTTCTTGTTCTTCACCTCCACGTATATGTTTGTGTTAATGTGCCACATTTCCTTTATATTTCCTACGTGCATAAGTGCATACACCTTATTCTTATAGTTTCCTGTATAGGTTTTATGCGCGAGATCATTTTTCAACTGATAACCAACAATTTTTGACGCCTATTCTACTCTTTACCTATATGACGCCTACTCTAATGTTTACCTATATGACGCCTATTCTACTGTTCACCTAATGTTTACCTATATGATGCCTTTTCTAGTGCTTAACTAGGTATATAACGCCTACTTTACTGTTTATCTATATGACGCCTATTCTACTGTTAACCTATAACGCCTATTCTACTGTTCTACTGCATACCTAGATATATGCCGCCTACTCTACTGTTTACCTACATGACGCCTAATCTACTGTTTACCAATATGACGCCTATTCTACTGTTAACCTATAACGCCTTTTCTACTGTTTACATATATGACGCCTATTCTGCTGTTTACCTATATGACGGCTATTCTACTGTTTACCTATATGACGCCTATACTACTGATGTTCACCTTTATGACGCCTATTCTACTGTTTACCTTTATGACGCCTATTCTACTGTTTACCTATATGACGCCTATTTTACTGTTTACCTATATGACGCCTATACTACTGATGTTCACCTTTATGACGCCTTTTCTACTGTTTACCTATATGACGGCTACTCTACTGTTTACCTATATGACGCATATACTACTGATGTTCACCTTTATGACGCCTATTCTACTGTTTACCTTTATGACGCCTATTCTACTGTTTACCTTTATGACGCCTATTCTACTGTTTACCTATATGACGCCTATTCTACTGTTTACCTATATGACGCCTATTTTACTGACTATGTACACCCTGTACAAAGTGCACCTATCATGTTTACACTTGATAAATCCAATATATAAGACAGCTCTCATATACATGTTTCCACCTCCACTACTTGTTCTTCACCTCCACCTAATGTTACTTCAGTATGTTTGTGGCCGTGGCCTATGTACACCCTGTACAAAGTGCACCTATCATGTTTGCATTTGATAAATCCAATATATAAGGCAGCTCTCTTATACATGTCTCCACCTCCACTTCTTGTTCTTCACCTCCACCTAATGTTACTTCAGTATGTTTGTGGCCGTGGCCTATGTACACCCTGTACAAAGTGCACCTATCATGTTTGCATTTGATAAATCCAATATATAAGGCAGCTCTCATATACATGTCTCCACCTCCACTACTTGTTCTTCACCTCCACTTCAGTATGTTTGTGTTAATGTGCCACATGCATTTCCTTTATATTTCCTACGTGCATAAGTGCATACAGCATATTCTTATAGTTTCCTGTATAGGTTTTATGCGCGAGATCATTTTTCAACTGATAACCAACACTTTTTGACGCCTATTCTACTCTTTACCTATATGACGCCTACTCTAATGTTTACCTATATGACGCCTATTCTACTGTTCACCTAATGTTTACGTATATGATGCCTTTTCTACTGCTTACCTAGGTATATGACGCCTACTTTACTGTTTATATATATGACGTCTATTCTACTGTTTATCTATATGACGCTTATTCTACTGTTAACCTATAACGCCTATTCTACTGTTCTACTGCTTAACTAGATATATGACGCCTAGTCTACTGTTTACTTACGTGACGCCTAATCTACTGTTTATCTATATGACGCCTATTATACTGTTAACCTATAACGCCTTTTCTACTGTTTACATATATGACGCCTATTCTACTGTTTACCTATATGACGCCTATACTACTGATGTCCACCCTTATGACGCCTATTCTACTGTTTACCTATATAACGCCTATTTGATTGTTTACCTATATGATGTCTTTTCTACTGCTTACCTAGGTATATGACGCCCATTCTACTGTTGACATATATGACGCCTTTTCTACTGCTTACCTAGGTATATGACGCCCATTCTACTATTGACCTTTATGACGCCTTTTCTACTGATTACCAATATGGCACAAAGGCATGAATGTGGTATGTTTTCGTTCCAACTAATGACACAAAGGCATGAATGTGGTATGTTTTCGTTCCAACTAATGACATAAAGGCATGAATGTGGTATGTTTTCGTTTCAACTGATGACACAAAGGTATGAATGTGGTATGTTTTCGTTCCAACTAATGACACAAAGGCATGATTCGTTGTGGTATGTTTTTCGTGTGTGATACCTATTTACAATAATTAAATATAAATAACATAGCAAAACGGGATGGTACATAAGAAATGTATTCAAATTTGATCGAAATCGATATTTGAGTAACTGAACGATCTCAATAAATCAAATTAAAATTGATTTTTTTTTCTTCTATATATGAAATGGCAATATAAAATTAATCAAATCTCTCAATCTATAATCTATTTTTTGGTATCTGGGAACAGAACGTCAGCTCCTATTCAAATTGATTGGCGCAGAAGATTAATTGAAATTCTTGAATAATTGGTAATTTTACGGAGTCGATCTGGCTCCGTGTCAATGAAATTACCTTCTCTGAAGGATGAAAACGAGGATTGGCTTTCACCCTTTGTAACTAAACCTAGAAAACTTCTAGGTTTAGTTACACCTAGAAAACTTCTAGGTTTAGTAAACCTTAAAGTATACTCGGTTAAATTACAGGGATCTGTAACTGAACCTAGAAGTATTCTAGGTTGTATTAAAGGGATCTGTAACTAAACCTACAATTATTCTAGGTCGTATTACAAGGATCTGTAACCAAACCAAGAAGTATTCTAGGTTGAATTGCAGGGATCTATAACTGAACCTAGAAGTATTCTAGGTTGTATTAAAGGGATCTGTAACTAAACCTACAAGTATTCTAGGTCGTATTACAAGGATCTGTAACCAAACCAAGAAGTATTCTAGGTTGAATTGCAGGGATCTATAACTGAACCTAGAAGTATTCTAGGTTGTATTAAAGGGATCTGTAACTAAACCTACAAGTATTCTAGGTCGTATTACAAGGATCTGTAACCAAACCAAGAAGTATTCTAGGTTGAATTGCAGGGATCTATAACTGAACCTAGAAGTATTCTAGGTTGTATTAAAGGGATCTGTAACTAAACCTACAAGTATTCTAGGTCGTATTACAAGGATCTGTAACCAAACCAAGAAGTATTCTAGGTTGAATTGCAGGGATCTATAACTGAACCTAGAAGTATTCTAGGTTGTATTAAAGGGATCTGTAACTAAACCTACAAGTATTCTAGGTCGTATTACAAGGATCTGTAACCAAACCAAGAAGTATTCTAGGTTGAATTGCAGGGATCTATAACTGAACCTAGAAGTATTCTAGGTTGTATTAAAGGGATCTGTAACTAAACCTACAAGTATTCTAGGTCGTATTACAAGGATCTGTAACCAAACCAAGAAGTATTCTAGGTTGAATTGCAGGGATCTATAACTGAACCTAGAAGTATTCTAGGTTGTATTAAAGGGATCTGTAACTAAACCTACAAGTATTCTAGGTCGTATTACAAGGATCTGTAACCAAACCAAGAAGTATTCTAGGTTGAATTGCAGGGATCTATAACTGAACCTAGAAGTATTCTAGGTTGTATTAAAGGGATCTGTAACTAAACCTACAAGTATTCTAGGTCGTATTACAAGGATCTGTAACCAAACCAAGAAGTATTCTAGGTTGAATTGCAGGGATCTATAACTGAACCTAGAAGTATTCTAGGTTGTATTAAAGGGATCTGTAACTAAACCTACAAGTATTCTAGGTCGTATTACAAGGATCTGTAACCAAACCAAGAAGTATTCTAGGTTGAATTGCAGGGATCTATAACTGAACCTAGAAGTATTCTAGGTTGTATTAAAGGGATCTGTAACTAAACCTACAAGTATTCTAGGTCGTATTACAAGGATCTGTAACCAAACCAAGAAGTATTCTAGGTTGAATTGCAGGGATCTATAACTGAACCTAGAAGTATTCTAGGTTGTATTAAAGGGATCTGTAACTAAACCTACAAGTATTCTAGGTCGTATTACAAGGATCTGTAACCAAACCAAGAAGTATTCTAGGTTGAATTGCAGGGATCTATAACTGAACCTAGAAGTATTCTAGGTTGTATTAAAGGGATCTGTAACTAAACCTACAAGTATTCTAGGTCGNATATTGTGGAATGGCAAGAACCACCGACCAAAATAGACAATCTCAATTCACATTGTGGAATGGCAAGAACCACCGACCAAAATGTACAATCTCAATTCACATTGTGGAATGGCAAATAGACGAGCGTCCGTCCAACCTAAAGTATTCAGTATTCCGCAATTGATGTATATTTGATTGGACCATATAATAAAACAAGCTGTTTCGCCCGTGTTTCTCTACGGTCTATAGCTTGGCGCCTTAGAGGCAGGGCCGTTCCCGTGCTAATAGAATTCTATGATTTCCCTTACAAAAATTGGAATAACGGCCATAACTCGAAAACGGTTGGACCGTTTTTTGAAAACTATGTTATAAATTAAGGTTAAAAAGGCCACCTAAAACTTTCTCGCTTTGAGTTGATATGTTGTCGCTTCAAAATTTAAGATATCGGACCATGACCGTCTAAATTCGGTCAAAAATCGATAAATCAGCAGAAACTCAAAAAAAGGTTTGACATTTTTTAATTCTGATATTTTTTCTGTGGTTTTAGCCTAATGGTTTCGGGGGGGGTCCATTCTCATCAATTTTTCGATGTCTCTTGCCGTTTTGGCTAAACAATTAGTGATACATACAC
>JAAEEI010002121.1:10435-21350 GCA_012654025.1 Pachypsylla venusta
TAGAGCTCACTTCGTTCGGTTAACCATTTCGGATAAATTCGGTAATCTAAAACAACGAGCTGAGTTGAACCTTACAAGACAATATAAAAACTGATGTATTTTAAAACTAGAGCTCACTTCGTTCGGTTAAGCATTTCGGATAAATTCGGTAATTTTAAACAATGAGCTGAGTTGAACCTTACAAGACAATATAAAAACTGATGTATTTTAAAACTAGAGCTCACTTCGTTCGGTTAACTATTTCGGATAAATTCGGTAATTTTAAACAACGAGCTGAGTTGAACCTTACAAGACAATATAAAAACTGATGTATTTTAAAACTAGAGCTCACTTCGTTCCGTTAACCATTTCGGATAAATTCGGTAATTTTAAACAATGAGCTGAGTTGAACCTTACAAGACAATATAAAAACTGATGTATTTTAAAACTAGAGCTCACTTCNAACAACACAGGAGTCGCATTCCTTGAAATGTTACATAACAAATGAATAAAACGATCCGCGCTATCTGCGACACTATTGACAAGCTGGACCAAAGAAGTAGATACAAGCTTAGACATCAAGGTCATGGGTCAACCACTTCCAACAGTAAACAACACAGGAGTCGCATTCCTTGAAATGTTACATAACAAATGAATAAAACGATCCGCGCTATCTGCGACACTATTGACAAGCTGGACCAAAGAAGTAGATACAAGCTTAGACATCAAGGTCATGGGTCAACCACTTCCAACAGTAAACAACACAGGAGTCGCATTCCTTGAAATGTTACATAACAAATGAATAAAACGATCCGCGCTATCTGCGACACTATTGACAAGCTGGACCAAAGAAGTAGATACAAGCTTAGACATCAAGGTCATGGGTCAACCACTTCCAACAGTAAACAACACAGGAGTCGCATTCCTTGAAATGTTACATAACAAATGAATAAAACGATCCGCGCTATCTGCGACACTATTGACAAGCTGGACCAAAGAAGTAGATACAAGCTTAGACATCAAGGTCATGGGTCAACCACTTCCAACAGTAAACAACACAGGAGTCGCATTCCTTGAAATGTTACATAACAAATGAATAAAACGATCCGCGCTATCTGCGACACTATTGACAAGCTGGACCAAAGAAGTAGATACAAGCTTAGACATCAAGGTCATGGGTCAACCACTTCCAACAGTAAACAACACAGGAGTCGCATTCCTTGAAATGTTACATAACAAATGAATAAAACGATCCGCGCTATCTGCGACACTATTGACAAGCTGGACCAAAGAAGTAGATACAAGCTTAGACATCAAGGTCATGGGTCAACCACTTCCAACAGTAAACAACACAGGAGTCGCATTCCTTGAAATGTTACATAACAAATGAATAAAACGATCCGCACTATCTGCGACACTATTGACAAGCTGGACCAAAGAAGTAGATACAAGCTTAGACATCAAGGTCATGGGTCAACCACTTCCAACAGTAAACAACACAGGAGTCGCATTCCTTGAAATGTTACATAACAAATGAACAAAACGATCCGCGCTATCTGCGACACTATTGACAAGCTGGACCAAAGAAGTAGATACAAGCTTAGACATCAAGGTCATGGGTCAACCACTTCCAACAGTAAAAATCCTAAAATTCTTGGCATCAAATTTGATCCGCTTCTCACTTTAAACGAACACGCTGCATCAATCAAATGAATAAAACGACATCAATATCATGAGCCCCCAAGATGGTTGGTTCTTCGTACCGGATAAGATCCACGAATCCAAATTTTTTGTTAGTCAACGAATAGAACAGAAAGTGGGGAAACTTATGCAGTTACATGTGAGTAGCTGCTAGAGGGCGTTTACTAGTAGAATAAAGAACTGTACATGTACACACTAGGCCATGGGCCCCCAAGATGGTTGGTTCTTCGTACCGGGGCTACCCATGCCCTCGGACACGGCCAAAGACCATCAACACCGTTCCGACGACAACTCACTGTGTTTTTTCTTCCGTTGGACCCAGCCGTGCTGCTCCAGATACTTCCTCAGAGAGTTAGTATATAAATCCTTGCTAAACCCTGAAGTATCCGATCGTTTTCGTCTATGTATGCTGGCTGCTCAGCCAGCAACTATCCATCAAACCCAACTAATCTAGAGCTGTCACCATTATGGACAGATGTTGGAGAGGCCGCTTCTTTGTCTGGAGACACAGTGAGAGAACATTAACAACAACATCAATCAAATAAAGTCAAGAAAACAACATGCTGAAAGCATGCTGTTTTTTTTAAACCACAAGGTTCTAACAACACTGCTTTAAATAATGTTTTAGGGACATACCAACTCTATGTGGGATAAAAAGTGGGTCACTTGAGAGTGACAGTGATTCTCCGCTCCCCGACATATAGATCATTTCGATGTAAGAATTCACATGTACCTTACAGTCGATTGGTTTAACGTAGCAAATCAACTGGGGATTTTTTTCCGCCAATTTTTCGTTCCGACGACGAAATTCCACTGTATGTTTCGACAATGGAGCGGCTAGGTTACTCTAAATGCTGTTACGTAGATCTGAATTATTATTGTTTATTGTTGTTGTTAACGTTCCCAACGACTCTCACTGTCTCTCCAGGCCAAGAAAGGCGACCTCTCCAACAGTATCTTTCCATAATGCTGACGGCTCTAGATTAGTTGGGTTTGATGGATAGTTTGATGCAGTGGATCTAAAAGATCTGGTAATGGTTTTGAGGAGTCTCGGATATTTTTTGAAATCTCTTAACGTTTAATCTAGACAGCGTTTATAGCTCTGTTAGTTGATTTGCAACCAGGAGACTCTTGGTTAGAATCTAACTCAACTCCATTTTCATCTCTTCGAACTACTGGTCATAATAAATCTATATAAAGGTCGCAATGATCATTTCAATCAGTTTTGGTACTAATGTCAAGTTTCTATGTTTACCCATCGTTGAGTGTACGTCATTATACCAACTGGGCTTTGCATTTTATATGCACAGATGTCCGAAATGCAGATGACACTGTTGTTGTTGTTGTTGTAGCGGCAGACAACGAGTTTATTCAGATTTCCTCCATGTTGAGCTCAAGGAAAGCTGCCACTTCCTTGGGTTTGAGCCATAGGTCTTGGACAGAGAGCGTCGTGGGTTTTTGTGGACAGTTGAATAGGTGGTGAACGTCATATGGTTGTCCGTGGCAGAGGGGACATTCATTTTTTATGGTTGGATCTAATCTATTCATGTATCAGTTGAGTATCCTGGACCATCCGGAACGAAGTTGAGCCAGTTTGGATTTGGCGTCTCTTGGCAATTGTTTTTCCTCCTCAGCAATAGGTGGCGGTTGACAGCCAAGTACTTTATTGGGTTGGTATTGTGCTGTCACATCCTCCACAGTACGGGTATGTATATCAGAGAGACACAGCTTGAGATGAAGAGGATCTATGGTTGATGATGGTAAGTATTCCTCTATATCGGGTTTAAGAAAATTGAGAGATCTACAGATGCAACGTGGTGGGAGTGGTTTGTTGACTAGTACGTTGCATGGATGACTAGATATGTGACTAGAAACTAGAAAGTATATATTGTTTTGTTATCAACATGTTGTGTTCTTTGACAAGGGAGACACTAAAACCAATCAGTTTGGGCGCAGAGCTAATCTACTTAGAATATAATATTATTTTCTGGAGTGATACTGTTCACAGTGCGAACAGTATCACTCCTCTCTTTGGTAACATCGCGAATGTCGTCGAAAACGTAAACAACAACTAACGTAATCACTAACCTATGTCTGGTATGGTTAGCAGTAATGCAAAAACAGTAATCTCAATAACACCTTATCTAACGGATGCATCAATATCTTAAGTACTCTACTCTGTAATTTGACGATGTACAGCTTTTTCTTATATTTTTAGCAATCTTTCTCAAGTGGGTCAATTTTTAGTGCAATGAGAAACTTTGAGAAAGTAAATATTTATTTAACATAATATTTTATAATAAATGTTTAAATGAAAAAAGAGACTCAACTTTACGAACAAACCTAACCTCAAATCAATGACGAACTACCTTATCAAAACTCATTCATATATTCAAACACGCAAATTCATTTTCTGACCTTCTTAAAAACCAACACTGCAACAATATACTACGGAAGTGAACAGTCCGTAAAAAAAAAACACTCAGGCTCAATTCAAAAGCTCAAACATATCATAAACTCACTTTAATAATTGCCACATGATAAGAGACCAAATATAAAAATTGACTACGCGAATGTAAACCAATGTTAGTCGTATTTAAGTATGGCTAATAATTTAAAATACACACAAAATCTATAAAATAAAAGATACATTTTAAGAACCAATAACTTACCAAAAAATAAAGTTTCTCAAGATAATCTTCATTTTAGATAAATTATTTTCGAATAAATAAAATAAAGACGAAGAGGATGCCATTTTGTGTGTTTAGTGTTTCTGTCAAAATAAGCCATTATGATACTAATTCAAACGTAACACGAAACACAACATATCTATGAATATAATCAAAATCTTCAAAGAATTAACATAAAAACACACACACACGTCGATTTGGAATTAGTTATTAAATATTAATTAATTCATAAAATAATAATGATCAAATTTTTGATACACATTTAGGCCATACCCAAAAATAACCAAGCCAACATTGAATAGACGATAAATTGTGATTCATCAATATAAAAGAACACAGAAAAAGATTTCTCGATAAAATAATATCTTAAGTTATTAAATATAAACAGAAAACATTTAATATTAATCAAATAATGTTCAAATGTTATAAAATGCCATCTTACTATAGAAACTCATTAAATTTGAAGTGTCAAGAACTAGAATTCAGATTCATGCAGTTAAACTACTTGATAACTTACCTATAAGTAGATTTTCATGAACTTTATTCGATTTTGAACCGTTTAATTGTAAAATTCATAGTAAATTACGAATTTATCATTTTAAAATAGAAATACTAAAGATGCCGACAGAAGTTTATAAAACAGAAAGGGTAACTCGAACTTGAATAATGGCGTTTGAAATTTTTGTATTTCCCTTTTTTTTCGAAAGAACAGCAGACTTTTTTTTTTTAAGTTATAAAAGGAGATTTTAAACAAATTGGATTTCAATAAAACTAAATTAAAATTGACTTGTAAAGAAACGAATAGTTAATTTATATAATATACACAAAATATACAAAACTTTATTGATAATAATAAATTTATGTTCGAAATTTATCAAAAATTCAAGCTTGTTTTCTATTGAAATTTCTTGCGAGTTGTACAAAATATTTTTTAGGATAGTTTTTTCTCCCTCTAAAAATAATTGTTTCTCTTTCTAAAATGAAAACATCTGTTTTGCAACCAATCAGAATTGAGTATTTCACGGCGGGAAATAACTAATTTAAAAATTATTCCCGCTCAAATATATTTTCTCCCCTCTACTTAATGATTAGTTCAAAGACCCCTTATTTTTATGAACCAATCAGCTGTTGAGTTCGAGCAATCACAGCTGTTAGGTTTCGTTTACAAATTATTTTGGCGGTAATATAATATTTCTAAAAGGTATCTATTTTATAAATAGATCTTTTTTTCGTTCGATCCATAAAAATATATTTTTGGTTTACTATTTTTAATAATGAACCGGCACGCAAAAAAATAACCCATTCAATTTATAATATCATGATTCAAGGTATGTAGAATCTAAAAAGCGAATAAAAAAAACGTTTACCGTAGTCTGCTATGAACGGCACTTTCGAAACTTAGCGTTAGCGGATCTCGATGAAATTTGGTATGTAGGTCCCATTTGCGCTCTAGGTATGTCCCAATACGTTTTCGTCACTGTCAATCACATATATGGGGTTAGAATTTTAGTATGGAACCCTATATTTGACGAATAGTTTTGGTATATACTTAGAGCCTGGATACAAAATTTAATTGAAACGACTATTCTGTAATTTAACAGCTTAGAGGAGGTACGTTTATTTCTGTGTTGAATTTATGGTATGAAGTTAAGAAACGTTTGGACAAAGATATTACATGGATAGGGGGATTGATCAGAATGCATAGAGCCGCTGAAAACGAAGTTTAATCGCAAGCTTCTATTTTTTTTTTTTTTGTAATAATTCGATGGTTTAAAATATATTTTTCAATTTCGTGGGGCAAGGACTAAATTTATAAAATGTCTGCCATTTTGAAAACGGCATATACCCCTTAGAGTATTTTGTGTTGGAAATGACGTGTTCCTCTGTGCGCTTTCGTCTGTTACGACAACTTCTAGTGAAGTGTCGTAACAGACGAAACGTGATTCTGGTTCTAAGTTCAGCCAGCATTGAATTAGGTTAATTAAAATTCAGTATACCAACGGGACTTTGTTTTTTATACGTATAGAACTGATAACATACCAACGGGACTTTGTTTTTTATACGTATAGAACTGATAACAACCAAACGGGGCCATAATTTAACAAAATCATACTTTATTTACAGTTCATAGGTGAAAAACAAACAATTCCTGTTCAAATATATCTAAAATTACGATCACAAAACTTGAATATTATTCGACATTCAAGCTGGGACACCAATTTCGGATGATGGTGCTATGTAATGTATGGTCTTGACATTTAATCATTCATGTAGAGAACTAAAGAAAAACGAATCCTATCTTTCTATGGACAACTAGCGTTGAACATGTGTTTCCTAATTTATAAACACACAACACACCTGTTGACTATCCAACAGGAGTACAACATTAGAAATTCTCATTGTCACGTCAAAAAGTATAATTCTTTTTGCAAGGGGTCATCCGAATTTACAAATATGAAAACAAGTTTAAAATTCGGCATAGAAGATGTCTTATTAATAATAATTTTACCCTTCTCTTGTTTTAAGTCTATCCGTTTCTGAACTGTCCTATTTATGTTGCTGCTCAAGATGTAAACCATTTAATCAACTACCCATCAAACCAACCAATTTAGGACCGTCAGAATTATGTACAGATCCTGTTGGAGTGGTCACATTCCTTCGTAGTTGATGTAGTAGCGGTTTTTCTCACGAAATCAACCGTTCTTCCCATTTATAGATGCATGATTAATTAAAATCGTAGAAACAGATTGATATGAGTTCACCGAAAAGATTTTGATGGCCCTTGGCTGGAACTGTGATGATATGTGTTCCAGGTCATCCTGGAACCGGCCATCGTGAGGACTGTGATGATATGTGTTCCAGGTCATCCTGGTCCGTAGAACCGGCCATCGTGAGGACATTCCTTAGTCTGGAGACTCGACGAGAGTCGCCGAGAACGGTAACAACAAGATAAAGTGTTAAAGGACACAATACACAGCGCTTAACAGAAAACACCCGGTGGAAAGTATGTTTTATGCAACGACCCAAGAAAGTAGGCAAGGAGCAATCTTATATCACTACTTTGGTCAAAGGTGGACTTGATTTGAAATGTCAGACATTTGTAACACGCGGTAGAAACTATGTTCTATGCAAAGACCCAAGACATTAGGCAAAAAGCATTCCTAGATCATTACTTTGGTCAAGAGTGGACCTGATTTGAAACGTTAAACATTTGTATGATACAATGTTTTCTAATTTGGTTAAATTGGGATACTATGTCAAGTAAAACCATATTAAGGCAGATAAAATACTATATCTTCACTTGACTGTAAAAATTTTAAAATTAAATAGATGTTACAGCTGACTAGTTTCGTGCTCTCCTGAGCACATCATCGGAGCGACGACCAACTTAGCTCCGATGATGTGCTCAGGAGAGCACGAAACTAGTCAGCTGTAACATCTATTTAATTTTAAAATTTTTACAGTCAAGTGAAGATATAGTATTTTATCTGCCTTAACAATGTTTTCTTTTTTTTACATTCCAGTTCAAATTCCGCGTCCAACCGTCGCAATGGTGCTAGGAGGCCAACAATCTTTATTGTGTTTAACTGAATCATAAAGAGCATTTGCAAATTTAACACGATGAATATCTTTGTTTTTACTCAAATCTCAATGAATGAAAGTATGCCAAAGTTAAAACCACGCTCCAGCACTGATCTTCATGTATCAATTTAACGCGATTTTCGAAATAAGATCTATAATTCTGTAACCATCACAATATGAGTGTTACTGCCTCCTCTTCCAAAGATTCTACGAGTAAAATCCTTTTTAAGGTTCATTATTGGAAATAATAAATCAACTTGTATTTTATTTTAATAAAAACACAGTAGGTCCCACCTAAAATGTCTCAGGTTCTACTGAATCCAGACATCTGAACCTAGAAAGATAATATAAACAATTGATTTGTTTGAATTGGGATACTATGTCAAGTAAAACCATATTAAGGCAGATAAAATACTTAATATAAACAATTGATTTTTAGAGAGAGAAAAAATGTATTTTGTTACTCAAGTGATTTCGTAACAAAGAGTCCGTTGGTTCGAATCTAACTCTATACCCACTCTTCGACAAACTGGTCTGAATAGATGTAAAAAAAATAGACTCTTGAGCGGAATGTTAGCACTAGCTGAGATAAATGCCTAAGACATTTTCTACTACCAACCCTTAGGGCCTCTATTTGTATCTGGCCAAATAGTCAAATTAATGAGGAAAAAAAACCTGCCTCTGCTGGGGATCAAACCTACATCCTCCTGTTTACCAACAAACAAAGGACGCAGGGATGATTGCAATCAGTCTCAATGGAGACCTGCAACCAGCTTTATGGTAATAACAATTGGCATTGTTTTTTGAAAGGGTACAGGACTACTTATTATAGTTCTGTGTACAGTAGGTCTCACTGTCTCACTCAATTAAACGGCCTATGACTTAGAACCCGAAAGCAAATTCTCTTAAAATAATAAATATCCATACACAGTTTCACCAAAATCGGATCACGTGTTCGAAATTAGCTCTAGGGCACACTACAAATTTAATAGGCCGACTTAATGGAAATACAAATATACTTTAACTTTTCATTGTACAACTGCCTTGGCAGCATATAATAGAAGGGCGTTGAGTGAGGCAACATACCTCACTTAACCAATGAGCTACCTGCCTCGATAGCTCAGTGGTGAAGCGCTCGTCCGATAAAACAGGAGGGCGTGGGTTCAATCCCCAGCAGAGGCAGGATTCTTCCTAAATAATTTGAGCATTTGACCACATAAAAATAGAGATCTAAGGGTTAGGTGTTAGAAAATGACTGCGGCATTAACCACGCCTAGTGGTTAACTTCCACTCAATAGTCTATTTTTTTAGTGTGCTCACTAACGTATGTTCGCATGTTCATGAAGTCGGCCAATTAATTTTTTTTTGTGTTCTCTGCTCCAGGCCTTATTGTGGTATAAAAAAAAACAACAATAAATAGAAATCTGTAGATCTCACTTCGTTCATTCAAATTTCATAATCCAAAAAGTAGGTTTTGGGATTAGAGAAATTCCCCTAAAAGATGAGTTAAAACAATTTATAGAGACCAAGTTTCGACTTTTTTTTTTTTGTACACTTCATTATTCACTGTCATCTTTTCTATCAGATTTCTTTGATTTCTTCTTTTTATGACTACTTCGGTGAGCGGGAGAGTGACTTCTTGATTTGTGTTTTCTTGACGATCGTCGATCTGGACTACGACTTCTGGATCGCTTGCGATTTCTAAAAAGAGGAGGAAAAAAATCGTCAGCGTTAAGAATTTGAGGTTAGGTTTGTTCGTAAAGTTGAGTCTCTGTTTTCATTTAAACATTTATTATAAAATATTATGTTAAATAAATATTTACTTTTCCAAAGTTTCTCATTGCACTAAAAATTGACCCACTTGAGAAAGATTGTAAAAGTGGGACTTAAGTCAACGCCAATGGCATGTCAATAACTCTTTCAGGGGCAGTGATTAGGTTAATAACAACCTTATTTTAGCATTTATTGCAGGTTCATATACTAATCACCTATTTTCCACGCCCTCAGGGGCAGAACTATTTTTCCTTTGTTGCTGAATGTCAAGATGAGTAAGTTATTTGACATTCTAGAAAGCAAATTTTTTTCCAAAGTACAAACACTTGTGGTGTGTCAAATGCAAGGTCTTGGAAGGGCACACAAGATGTCTGCCCATACAGCGTTGCAAAAACGTGGTTGTTATACTAAAACAAAAACAAAATGCCCCCGAAATGTCATATAACACATTTTTTCTGCCCCTCAAAGAGTTAAATACACCTGTTTTTGCCAAAGATTACTGAATTTAAGCGTGCCCAGCGAGGTATTACCTGCTCATCACAATGGTTGGATCTACGTCCCAAAACAACTTGGTGTTTACCCTAACCAAAGACCATTACTAAATATCGTTCACTACCAATGTGACAGTTTTCGGAGTACCAACCAGTCGGTCTGTTTCAAATGACTGGAGCTAAACATAATCTGGATCCCACAGTCAACAGTGCTGACAACTTGTGCTGCATTGCTGCATTAGTGTGGCTCGATCCTACTGAAGTGATCTTCATGTATCAATTTAACGCGATTTTCGAAATAAGATCTATAATTCTGTAACCATCACAATATGAGAACTCGATCCTGAAGCTTTTAATTTTTGTAGGGTCTAGTGAATTGACATGACTTGGTGCACCTGCTATTAAAACTACTACTAGGTTTTACTTTGTGGGTGATAGGTGACGTTCGTGTCCACTCTATTCTAGGGGTTCCCAAACTTTTTGGTATCGCGCCTCTTTTCTGAAATGAAAGCCTCCCACGCTCCCCTTCCCTTTCCATTATAAATGATGAATGAGTATGAGTTTGCTGAATGCTATCTCATTCAAAACGCTAATGTGTTGGTGAATGCCATCTCATTCAAAACGCTAATGTGTTGCTGAATGCTATCTCATTCAAAACGCTAATGTGTTGGTGAATGCTATCTCATTCAAAACGCTAAT
>JAAEEI010002121.1:28357-40319 GCA_012654025.1 Pachypsylla venusta
CAGGGTGTCTACCAAATCGTCAAAGTGAAATTCCCTGACTTTTCCAGGTTTTTCAGTCTACTTTTACAGATTTTCCAGTGTACTTTTCCAAGATTTTGTCTCCCCCATCTGGGCCCAGGGACCCCAAAAACTATACAGCAAATTTCCTTCATACCTAAACATGTATACCAAAATTTTAGAGGAAAACGATAATAAGCGCCGCATGCGAAATTTTTCAGGAAAAGCATGTTCACGCATAATTGAGATAAAAAAATTAATTGAGATAAAAAAAACTCAATTTGAAGAATTCCCTGACTTTTGGCGTTTTTTCCTAAATTCCCTGACATTTTCCAGTCTCCTAAAATTCCCTGACAATTCCAGGTTTTCCAGAATTTCCAGTCTGGTAGACACCCTGTTTTAGTATCCAAGAAGAGTTTATTTCATTCATCTGACTGCCATCAGAAACGATGATGCCTTAATTGATTGAGAGGAACCCCAGATATCGGCGGAACAGAACAGAAGGTGGTCAATGACGTGAGGTGTCGCTCCACCATACAAGGGTATATCTTGACAGTAACCCCTGTCGTCCTTTGACGACTACTAACTCACGCTAGTACGAGATACAAGTTTCAAATGCTCGTGGTGTTGGATTTGTCGCTTTAATTCGCCTTGTAGGCGAACATAGTCACTTCCAAAGTGAGCTTGTAGGCGCACATAGTCACTTACAAAGTGAGCTTGTAGGCGAACATAGTCACTTCCAAAGTGAGCTTGTACGCGCACATAGTCACTTACAAAGTGAGCTTGTAGGCGCACATAGTCACTTCCAAAGTGAGCTTGTAGGCGAACATAGTCACTTCCAAAGTGAGCTTGTACGCGCACATAGTCACTTACAAAGTGAGCTTGTAGGCGCACATAGTCACTTACAAAGTGAGCTTGTACGCGCACATAGTCACTTACAAAGTGAGCTTGTAAGCGCACATAGTCACTTACAAAGTGAGCTTGTAGGCGCACATAGTCACTTCCAAAGTGAGCTTGTAGGCGCACATAGTCACTTCCAAAGTGAGCTTATAGGCGCACATAGTCACTTACAAAGTAGGCGTACATAGTCACTTAGAAGGTGAGCTTGTAGGCGCACATAGTCACTTACAAAGTGAGCTTGTAGGCGCACATAGTCACTGCCAAAGGACTAACGCCCTCTTTATTGCATGAAAGTAGAAATTAGAACGCAATGAAGAAAAAATTGAAGTAAAAAAAAAACTTACCCATTAAAGGAGGTGGTCCTTGAGGAGGCATTAGACCAAAATCTGGTGGTCCGGACATACCAGGAGGTGGAGGCATACCTGGAGGTCCAGACATACCCGGTGGTGGAGGCATACCCAGAGGTCCAGACATTCCAGGCGGTGGTAGTGACATATCGGGAGGACCTCCAAACATTTTCTGAAAACATAACACAAAATGTGTGTTCAAATTCCGTGTAATACGCTTCTAGATAGCAGGGGATAAAGAGCATCGCATAAAATAACCAACTAGCCAAGTGTTTCAGTTGGCATTGTTGAGAAAGTTGCATTTATTTATTCTATTACAATCATACCACAATGAATACACCAGTTCCCGTCAGATCACTGAAGTTAAGCAATTTCGGGTGTAGTCAGTACTTGTATGGGTGACCGCTTGGGAAAACCACTTATCGTTGGCTATTTTTCCGGCCAAACTCAGGCTGGGTGAGGTCAATGTGGGTAGCTGGTTTGTAAGTTTCCAGCGAATGGAGGGTAAAACCCCCGTCTTGAATTATCAATAGATGTTAAAGAGACGTTAAGCCAAATGAAAAAAAAAATGTGTTGTCTATTTGTTTTCATTTAGGCGCTTTAACCCAGTGGTTAAAGCGCCTTAAAGGAAAACAAATAATATATTTTTTTAGTTATTCTTGGTTAGGTTAATAACTTGGTTATGGACCTTGGTTAGGTTAGGTAAAAAATGTTAACCTTGGTTAGGTTAATAATCTAACCCTCCTTGGTTAGATTAATAACCTAACCCTTCATTGTTAGGTTATTAACCTAACCAAGAAGGGATAAATTTTTACTCTTTTAATAAAAACCCCCTTGCCTTTTTCCTGCTGGAATAATGAGCGGCCAGTTCGGCAAGCTCCCAATCACAACATTGTAGTAAGGTATCCTTTGTCAGTTTGGTAGCCTGCTGGTGAGCAGCGGTTTTTCTCACGAAATAAACCGTTCCTCCCATNTGGGTAGCTGAGATCAAATGGAACATTTTTTACGGAATTCGTTAGTGAGCCAGACGAAGCATAGCCGAGTTACAGGATGGAAAAGGTCATTTTTGGACAACTTTCGACGTCGCTTGGTGGGTTCTGTGTGACCGAACAAAAAGAAGATGGACCCTAAATCCTAGTTATCGATGGCGGTGATTTCAAATATGCTATCAAAATTTTAAAAAACAAAAGCAAAATGAGGGAAAACCTGAAAAGTGATTAACCTTTTTTGTCTGTTCTCAAAAATGATTCAACTGATGAAAAGAACGTCTCTTTCTAAGACTTTTTGTGTAAAAAAAAATTAAAAATCGAACAAAAAATTGAATTCCCATGATAAGAAAGTACCACGAAAATGGTCCGATTGCGATAACATTTTAGAAATAAGCTCCAATTAAAGTCCTGGACACAACTGTCCAATTAGAATTTCGGGAAAAGAGCGTGAACCAAAATGGCAGCCTTCCAAAGTCCAAAAAAATGTTCAATTAAAAGTATTTGTTTTTTTTTTTTTCTCGTTTGATTTTTTTAGTCTTTTTTTCTCGTTATGAGAGTACCCGAGCATAACAAATGGAATTATGAGTTCAGATTTTTTAAAAGGATATCATAAAAAAAAAGAAAAAAACAATTTGTGAATTTTCATATTTCCTAGAATATTTTCTGATGAATGTTAACATCATTGTGTTAACATGATTTAAAATAAAATTATTTAAAATAAATAATTAACATAACAAAATTGTGCTAATTTAGAAGATGTTTTTTCCAATTTTTTTTCTTTCTTAATCTGAGTTCAGATTACATTTTCCATGCTCAGGTACTCTTAAAATCAATTTAAATGTTTTCTCAAACCGGGAAAAATGAAAGAGAAATGTATTGACTTGAACATTTTTTGGATTTTGAAAGGCTGCCATTTTAGTTCACGTTCTTTTTTCAAAAATCTAATTTGACAGTTGTGTCCAGGATTTTAATTAGAGCTTATTTCTAAAATTTCATCGTAATCGGACCATTTTCCTGGTACTCTCTTAACAGGGGAATTCATTTTTTTGTTCGATTTTTCAATTTTTTTTTTTTACACAAAAAGTCTTAGAAAGAGACGTTCTTTTCATCACTTGAATCATTTTTGAGAACAGACAAAAAAGATTATTCACTTTTCAGGTTCTCCCCCATTTTGCTTTTGTTTTTTAAAATTTTGTTGGCATATTTTGAATCACCGCCATCGAAAACTAGGATTTAGTGTCCATATTCTTTTTCTTCGGTCACACAGAACGCACCAAGCGACGTCGAAAGTTGTCCAAAAATGACCTTCTCCACCCTGTAACTCGGCTACGCTTCGCCTGGCTCACTAACGAATTTCGTAAAAATAATGTTCCATTTGATCTCAGCTACCCACCATATTCAGGGGTCCCATTTATAGCCAAACACCATGTAGAAGTGTAGATGCATGATTAATTAAAATGGTAGAAACAGATTGATATGAGTTTATCGAAAAGATTTTGATTGCCCTTGCCTGGAACTGTGATGGTAGGCGTTTTAGGTCGTCTCAGCGCGTAGAACCGATCATCGTGAGGACGTGGCCAACAGTGTATTTGCATATAATGCAAAAAGATTATTACTCTTGTTGTAGCAGGAACGACGTCACCAGTTATGTCACCTCACTATTGTTGTAGCAACAACGACGTCACCTGTTATGTCACCTCACTATTGTTGTAGAAGCAACGACGTCACCAGTTATGTCACCTCACTATTGTTGTAGCAACAACGACCTCACCTGTTATGTCACCTCACTATTGCTGTAGCAGCAACGACGTCACCAGTTATGTCACCTCACTAATGTTGTAGCAGCAACGACGTCACCAGTTATGTCACCTCACTAATGTTGTAGCAGACGTCTCTGTGGCAGAGTGCGCATCACACTGGCTTGCACCACGGAGGTTCCGGGTTCGATTCCCGGACAGGTCGAAAATTTGAAAAAAGTTTTATCGAATTTTCTACTTGGTCTGGTTTGGGGGTAACTCAGCCTTCTGAGGACAATTGAGTAGCTATGGTATTAGCGCCAAGTGATAGCATTATAAGGAAATTGTTAAAAGTGTAGCTTAGGCTCAGTGATATTGGAGTGAATGTTGAAAATACCTTGAAATGCTATGATGCCCACAAACATTGTGACATAATAACACAAGGAAATATTTTTTTTTTTTTAATTTAACGTCTCTTTTACATCTATTGGTCATTCAAGATGGGGATTTTACCCTCCATTCGCTGGAAACTTGCAAACCAGCTACCCACATTGACCTCACCCAGCCTGGGTTGGGCCGGAAAAAGCCAACAATACGTGGTGTTCCCAAGCGGTCACCCATCCAAGTACTGATCACGCCCGGATGTTGCTTAACTTCAGTGATCTGACGGGAACTGGTGCATTCAACGTGGTATGATCGTTGGCTTTTTACTATTGTTGTAGCAGCAACGACGTCATCAGTTCTGTCACCTCACTATCTTGAGACCTCCGTCATTTTTAGCGTCAGTAGAAAAATATAAATTGGCTTACTTGCATATCTGGAGGGGGCATACCCGGAGGCGGCAGATTCATATTGAGGCCCATGTCTTCATCTAATCTTCTCGATGGTACACTACTTCCAACGACGGCTATTGATGTGATTGGTTTTCGATCTGCACAAAGAAATAATAATAAGAAAAAAAAAAACTTGTTCTGCCAGAACTAAGCCCCAGTCTTATTATTATGTGGTCAAAATAAAGAAAACAACTGAATCGTCCTCAAAACAAGTGTTTATATTAAAAAAAAAAACTTGTTGTGGCAGAAGTAAGCCCAAGTCGTATTATTATGTGGTCAAAATAAAGAAATCAATTGAATTGTCCTCAAAACAAGTGTTTATTATAAAAAAAAACTTGTTGTGGCAGAAGTAAGCCCAAGTCGTATTATTATGTGGTCAAAATAAAGAAATCAATTGAATTGTCCTCAAAACAAGTGTTTATTATAAAAAAAAACTTGTTGTGGCAGAAGTAAGCCCAAGTCTTATTATTATGTGGTCAAAATAAAGAAATCAATTGAATTGTCCTCAAAACAAGTGTTTATATTAAAAAAAACTTGTTGTGGCAGAAGTAAGCCCAAGTCGTATGATTATATGGTCAAAATATAAAAAAAAACAATTGAATTGTCCTCAAAACAAGTGTTTATATTAAAAAAAACTTGTTGTGGCAGAAGTGAGCACAATTCGTATGATTATGTGGTCAAAATATAAAAAAACAATTGAATTGTCCTCAAAACAAGTGTTTATATTAAAACTAGCTGTTTCTACCGTGCTTTGCTACGATTCTTATATTGCTATTTTTGTTTTTTGAAGGGCACAAGAGATGGGGGACAGAGATCATGGATTCACGTCCCTCGCGATGGCCGGTTCTACGGAACGGGACGACCTGGAGCGCATACCATCAAAGATCATGCCAAGGCGCATCAAAACCTTTTGATGAGTTTGAAGCCATTCCCATTGGTGGATTTACTGTAAAAGCAACATAGGCCATGGTCCCCAGGCAAAATATGGAGCAACCTAAAAATGGGGAATTTTTTTTTAGATTTAGCTGCAGTGAAAATAGTGTCTATGTAATTTCATTTCCCTCAAACAGGGACCTACCTATTTTTGCTTTCAACTATTATTATTATTAGCTTTTAGTCTGATTTAACGTTAACGATGTACATTCATGTAGGTAACTTACGTACAAATAAAATATTTATTCTATCTATTCAATGCTTACCTCTATTTAGATTATTCTGCATGAGTGACGTTGGAATAGATACTGAAGTGTGGTTCATGTGCTGATTGACTTGTTGTAGTTGTGAAGGTACATATGAAGGATTAATTGAACCTAGTCCAGCTCCTATTTAAAATTAAAAACATTAAAAAATTACAAGGGGATGGCCAGACTGAACGACAATTTAAAAGGGTTAATAAATTTAAAACTTTACCAATCTGTGAACGATGTCAAACACTACTGACTGCCCAAAATATTCTGCAGAGTCCACAGAGGTGTAAAAAACGAAATTTACCAGAGCCTCCATCTCATCTCTCCTACTTCATGACCAGGAGAGATTGACCCAATTTCTTAAAATAACTAAATGTTTAAACCTAATATAATTTACTTTATAGACTATGGTGCATATAACCCTGGCAGTTTGACGCACTACCATAAAATATTATAAAAAATAGAAGAAAAACACCACTGAAGGAGCGTTAAAAGCATGCCATTTGGCCCCGGGTGGTCTAATGTAGAACAAAAACTAATCAGCTAATACTATTAACGTAATGAATGACCAAATGAAGCATGGCCGTACCCGTGCTAATAGTATTCTATGATTTTCCTTACAAAAATTAGCGGTAACTCAAAAACGGTTTGATCTTTTCTGAGTCGGTAGATTTGTTCAATATAGAAAAACTTATTTTGAGCTACAGTGTCGTACATACCTGATTCTACAACGCGCATTCTCTTTTGTCTTTCGCTGTATGCTTTCCACGTGTCCTCAGTAAATCCATAATTAAAATAGTCTGTAATATCAGCACCAGGCTTCCTCCATGGTTTTTCTTCAATTTGTTCTATGTTGAATTCTTGAGGTGGTAAAGAATTGATTGTTCCTATATGCTCAAATTCTTCAACCGTAAATTTTCCTTGGGGCTAAAATAAGAAAGTATTTTTAAAAAACAAGATATCATGATGATTGTAAAACTTCGGCGCAATTTTAGGACTGGTGTTTTTACACATAAGTTCCGAATAGTGCCTGTAATATAAAAAGGCAAACATTTGCAAAAATATCAGATTGGCCACAGGCCTTATCATTGGTCATTTGCGATTCTAAATCCTACCCCCCAATATTTACGGTTATATTGAATGGGCTAAGCAAACTAAAAAATACGCAGCATTCCATTCTACATGTTGGATACATAATGGACAGATTGGAAAATTTCTATAGCCTATTTAGAGCAGCTCTTGGGCTAAAAAATCATGTCCCATTAGTGTAATAACTGCTTCTTTACGTGGAAGATCAGGAAGTATATGTGGATTTAAATTCCACCTCTTCTCTCTTCCTGCCTGGATTGTCCATTGTGTGAGGCAAAATAGTCGACTGTTTGGATCTCCAGGTGTCGACCGCAAAGGAATCTGCGATCGGATCTTTTTTCACTTGACAATGCGCTAGAGGCTTAACGAACCGTAATATTATAATTAAAGGTCGAGGGAAGGCTCGAACTGACGAACAGGTTGTTCGTATCAATTAGATCGAGTCACAGAATATGTTTGATGAACAATGTCTGTCTCAAAGTAATGAACCTTTGAAACTCACCTTGAGTCCTTTGTCTAATGTGGGTTGGATAATGGTCCCCCTTTTTATTCCTATACTAGGAGGAACATGACCTGCTGGGTGTCCAAATGCGGGCGTGGTCCGTATGTCTCCAATGACAATGTTGACATTGTCGTCATCATCGTCACTATCTTCATCTTCATCATCAACATCACCATTTTCTGAAATAACGACGAAAATTAAATTTAATGAAAATGATAATATGGGACATTAAAATAAGAAATATTATTGAGGATGTTTGTAGTCATTTTGAAATATAAGAATTTCTGATTAATTTTGTATCGACTACAATTAAATTTACGACATCTTCACTAGAAGATGTCGTAACAGACGAAAGCGCTCGTGACTCATAAATTTAATTGTAGTCGATACAAAATTAATCAGAAATGGGACATTAAGATTAATGAACCAAAATCAATCTAACAGACAGTGGCATCATGGTTTCCGATGGTGGCCAAATATACGGGAATGCAGCTATAAAGAGGTTGTTGTGCGTAGCTAATATTTTTCATTATTATCATACATCAAATCTTGTTTGGCATTGGTCCCCACTCCCCAGAACTATGTCAATTAGTGTAATATAATATAAAAACTCCGACTCCGCAGCCCTACAAATATGAGTCACGAGCGCTTTATTATTTTCTCTATCCAGAAAGGTTGACCAAAATAGGTTATATTTAGTGTATTTACTATATCGTTCCCATTCAGGGCCAAGGTGGTCCTCGAAGATCGACGTTATTGGCAGTCATCGAAGTGGCTTCGTACTATAAAAATGGCATATTTCACAGGGAAACACAAGATTGGAGAGAAATATTTTTTTACCTGCTTGTTTGCTTCCATTGAGAGTAGAATCCTGAGCGTCTTCATTGAGCAGTGCCTGAAAATTTTCAATAATTAAATTCAGTTTGACGAGATTGAAGAAAAAATAATTTGAACGACATGAGGATATAACGTCAATTACATTCAGAAATGTGGGGAGATCGTTTTCAGGGAAGGTTATATGACACATATGTTAAAACTGTGTCAGACGTGTTGGGAGTAGTATTGAGTAAGATTACAAAAAAGAGGTGTTAATTTTTATGTCTACGATTCTTTAAAAAATATTTAAAGAATCGTAAGATGTAAAAATTGACAATATCGATACAAAGTTTAATTAATTAAATTAAGAATTAAAATTAGAACTTATAATTAAAAGGAAAATGAAAAGCTAAAATAATAATTAATAACTCAACTTAAAATTTGGTGGTGAGCTTTCAACAGTACTCCGACAAAGTTGGTTAAATTGGGATACTATATAAACCATAATGAAGGTTGAAAATTACTATATCTTCACTGGATTAAAAAATATAAAAGATGTTAAAGAGCTAACTAGTTTCGTCCTCTCCCGAGAACATCATCGGAGCTAGTGTCAGAGAAATTTCCTCTGACACTAGCTCCGATGGTCTTTAACATCTTCAATATTTTTTAGTCATAACTCTGGTCAGATGATGACAGTCTGAGTACTGTTAAAAGCTCACCACCAAATTTAAGTTAATAATTTAAATTTTTATTGTAGATTTTAATTATAAGTTCTATTTTTAATTCTCAATTTAATAAATTAAACTTTGAATCGATAGTATAAAAAATAACTCAAAAGCGAGAAAGATAAAACGGTTTGTAATAATAATGAAAAATTAAAATTGAACCGTGACGAAGCACAGGATACAGCTGGTGGTAAAATAAAATTCTGTGATGTGAAAGTTGACATGATCTTTAAAAAGGTTGTGGACACCTTCATTCGTAGAATTACCTTACTAACCTCACATTTTATTTACTCTAGAACTAAGTCTTTATTTATAACTGCCCCGAATTATTAAATAAGTGATTTATGAAATTATAATAGACATACCTGTTCTTCAGCCAGAGAAATTTGATTTTTAGGATCAATTGAGATGTCAGTCGGGACTTCTCCATTATTTTGAGAACTCTGATCTCCATACAACCATTGATCATCTTCGGTGTCCGCCATTCTTTCTTTAAGTATTACAGTCTCATGGTAAATTTAAATATATTTAAGAATTGTAACTTTCAAAACAGAAAGACAAAATAGTAAAATGTATTCTTCTATTTCTTCATACCTATGTTTTTTCTTAAGTTCCGGGGGAAATTTTGGAAATTTATCAAAATCACAAATCGGTTTTTGTTTTCAACAAACACAATAACACAAATATTTACTGTGAGAAGCTAGCAACTTTTGTATTTAGTCATCTCTTTTGTTTAATTATTTTCCCGTAAAGGCGTTGCAGAGGAAAGACCTATTCGATAAAATATTACTCAAGTCGCAAGAAAAAGAATCGTTCTCTGAGAAAATTCGTGGTTGATTCAAAATTTCGAAGCGGCATATCTCAGAGAATCCTGAAAAAGAAACGAGGCATTTCAAACACTCTGGATCTTTCCATTTGCGGCTTGCAATTTGCAGTATCCCTCCGGCCACCTCTTTTCTTTAGTTTCGTTTTTAATTCTTTATGTTTACATATTTTAAACCATCTAGAGTCTAGATGGGTTACATGATAAATATAAAGGGGGGGGGTCCACAGAATCTTTAGGTCATTGGAAGGGGTCCGCCACTCAAAAAAGGTTAACCCCTGATCTAGACAGTTTAGGAAACGTTTTTACAGCAATGCCTCGATGAGCAATCTTGCTTGAGCACGACACTTTTTGAAAGTGATTAAACTGGGGATAAATTTTAAGGATATCAGGGGATTAAAAGTGGTGTGATTTTGAAAAAAAGGGATTTTCTTGTCCGGGGTTCTCTGTGATTTGCCACACTCCAAAATTTCGTTTGTGAAACCGGGGAGGAGTGTCTGGCAACCTTTTGATTTTTTTAAACCCAATTCCGATTAGAGAGGTTATGAAACGTTTATACGGCCATGCTTCTATAGCGTATGTACAACCGTCCAAAATGGACCTATGACAGACAAAAAAAGCGATTAAAAAATACATACCTATATTTTTTAAAAAAAACAACATAATTTTTTTGTCAGACACTCCTCCCGGGAGACCCCAAAAGTTTCATTTATTGAAAAAATAAACCAAAAGGATGCACACATAGCTGCAACATCGCATTCAGTTATGCGTATTTCATACTAGACCGGATCTAGGTACTTGCATATTTTCAGTTTATTATTTTCAATAATGAACCTTTTAATCGTTATAAAAAAAAATCCTTAAAATTTTATATATTTCTTCATTCTACTACCATTCTTCTTATTAAATTTATTTAAGTGTGAATTGGACTGTGTGTGCATCCGCACAAAATATCTCTAGAACGGTACGTACAACATTTCAACCATCTAACACTTCGCTTTATATTTTTAGGCAAGACGCGTGAAAACCGCTAAAAATCGACAAAAAGTCAACGACGCGACGACGGACAATTCGCTTTAAATCGAAGTTACCTAGCAATATAGTTATGTGCATTAATTCAATATGTTGAAGCACCCAGGCTCTCGCTCTTACCGTTCTAATTTTAGGCAGGATTTGCGAAAACCGCTAAAAAAGAAAAAAAAAATTGAACTTTTGTGGTTAGTCCTTGGTGTGAAAACGAACATACATGCCAAATTTCAAGTCTATATCAGTTAATGTTCTTGAGACATCTTGTTCACAGACACACTCATTGATCAATGGATGGCCCCCGAAATTTCGGCTTAGGGGAACCTCAAAAAAAGTTTCGGCAATAAAACTTGACAGTGACAACGAAAATTTCAGCCCGTTACGCAGTGGCAGATTTATACATTTGCCGCCCAAATTTACCGCCCCTCCCAACCTTTACAATTCAATAATCTAGTTCACACTCATAATTATTACGTAATTACAATTTTTGTAAATGAAATTGTTCTTTTTGATTTGTGCACTTTTGTCCAAATTACACTTCCTTTTTACCTAAATTAATATGATCGATGTGTCGACTTCTAGACAGTATACGCGAAAAATGTCAAAAGTTACCTACATTCGATTTGAACCAAGTTTGGCGTGTTTTTCATGGCAAAAAAAATGACATAAATACCAAATTTGCAGTCTCTAACACTTATTGTTCTTGAGATATCTTGTTCACATACCGTCAGACAGACACTCACAGAGACCAATGGCTGAAACTCGAGATTTGAGCTCTGAGGACCCCGTGTTTTTCCATTGAAAACTCGACATCGAAAATTTCAGCCAATTAAAATACTTTATAGGATAAGGAAAGTAAAAATTATCTAATAAGGGGTGAAACATACGAGTATTACATATATGTTGTAATGTTTGTATGAACCTAAAATGGTTAGGTATATAAATATGAATCATTTTAATTTCTGTAATACATAAAAAAAAAACTCTGCCAA
>JAAEEI010000212.1:3939-14292 GCA_012654025.1 Pachypsylla venusta
TTTTTTTTTTTAAAAAAAAAGCTCAATGTTGAGCTGTGTATGACTCCAAAAGTCCCCCTCTATTGGATGGAATATTTGATAATAAAAGAATTTATGGTTCCATTTTTTTTTTTTTTTAAAAAAAAAAAAAGCAAATAATTATCTTGAAATTGTGATTTTTTTTCTGTTGAGAGTAGTGTTTATTGTTGATAAGTTCAAGTACGTGGTGTGACTTTTTTTTTTTTTTTTTTTTTTTTTTTTTTTTTTTTTTTTTTTTTTTTTTTTTTNTTTTTTTTTTTTTTTTTTTTTGTGCTCTGAAAACTCTCAAATATATTATACACAAAAGCTATGAGTTTTGTTTTATTATTTTCAATAATGAACCAATTTGGAATCTTCACGAAAAAAAAAAAAAAAATACGCCCCCTCAAAATTGGATGCTATACGTTTCAAGGTACGTACAATCCAAAAATCGAATAAAAAAAAACCGTTTGTCCGACGTGATTGACACTTTCGCCACTTAGCGTTGATCGATTTGGATGAAATTTGGTATATAGGTCTCATGTGGACTCTAATTGTGCCCCGAAACTGTGCAATCAAATGCAAACTGTTTGGGTGCAATCGAATACACCCTTGGCGATTTCTGCCGCTTTTTAGCGGTTTGCAGTATTGCTGTCTAAAAGGAGAATGGTAAGCGTTAGAGATTTGAAATTTTTGTATGTATGTCGTATTTGGGGTCTCAGTTAGCTCCAAAACTTTTTGGTCCAATCAAATATACCGCTGGCGGTTTTTACCTTCAAATTTGGAGACTTCAATTTTAGTAGGTATGTCAAATTTAGGGTCCCAGATTTGGAATGGTCACGAGAACCCCCCCCCCCCCCCCAAAATAGTATATAGGGANCCTCCTCAAAATAGTAAACCCATGTGTCACATTGGCAGAGTTTTTTATTTTTTTTGTGTTCTGACAACTGTCAAATATATTATACACAAAAGCTATGAATTTTGGTTTATTATTTTCAATAATGAACCTTTGGAATTGTCAGGGAAAAAAAAATACCCCCCTCAAAATTTGATATTATACGTTTCAAGGTACGTAGAATCCAAAAATCGAATAAAAAAAATACGTTTGTCCGACGTGATGGATACTTTTGCCACTTAGCGTTGATCGATTTGAATGAAATTTGGTATATAGGTCTCATGTGGACTCTAATTGTGCCCCGAAACTGTGCAATCAAATGCAAACTGTTTGGGTGCAATTGAATACACCCTTGGCGATTTCTGCCGATTTTTAGCGGTTTTCAGTATTGCTGTCTAAAAGGAGAATGGTACGAGCTAGAGATTTGAAATTTTGGTATGTATGTCATATTTGGGGTATCAGTTAGCTCCGAAACTTTTTGGTTCAATCAAATATACAGCTGGCGGGTTTTATCCTATCTAAAAAGAGAATGGTAAGACCCAGTGACTTCAAATTTAGTAGGTATGTCAAATTTAGGGTCCCAGATTGGGAATGGTCACGAGACCCCCCCCCTCAAAACACACCAAATATTAATAACCTTAGTATACGAGTATAGCCCATATTTTTACCGCCTATAAATCCTGTTAGACCTCCCGAGGACGTATGGTGTAAAATGATAAAGGTAGAACACAAAGCATGGTAGAACACACTAGTACAGGTGTGTTTGCTATGTCATCATTTACCCAAAGTACAAGTAGGTAACCTATACCTGATTTTGCTTATCACCCTTCTGCAACTGCCTCAAGAATAATTCTATTTAAACTCACAAAATCATCCATTAGGCCGATACAGGGTGCCTGTATCGGTCATCCACTAGAGCGATACAGGGTGCCTGTATCGGTCATCCAGTAGACCGATACAGGGTGACTTTTAAAATCACACACATTTGCCAATCTATACTTATAAAACGCAAAGCCCAGTTGGTATACTGACTGACTGACGTACTGAATGATAATCAACGTAGCTGTTGATTATCAGTCAGTACAACGTAGCACGATGGCTAAACGTAGAGACTTGAAACTTGGCACAAGGGTCCCTTTTAGTATGTAGGTGCGTAATAAGAAAGGAAAAAAATAAAGTTCAAGTGGGAGCAAGTTACCGCCAAAAATGACGCTATTTAGCGGGTCTTTTTGTTCTGTATATTTTTTGTCTTTATTTAGTAAACTCAAGAATGAAATTTATAATCTCCTTCTTTAAAATGACCCTCTCCCAATTCTATTTTGGTTTGGCGTTGCTTTCCTCAATTCTGCCATGTCACAATATGTTGTTCAGTATCCACTCAATTTAGCTGTAACATTTTCCTGGCACGGTAACCCTAGCTTGCTTCTCACAGTATCAATTGATACTGCGTAGAAACTCGCTTTTTGCTGATGATCTCTCATCATTGATTAGAAGGAAAGATTTTTTTTATAGGCTAGTAGGACCTATTAGGAAGAGCATCCAGCCCTTCCTAACACCAAACCTTCTGTATTTTCGTGGGCTTAGGACCGTCAACTTAAATATAGAAAGAAAAGAGAAGCTACTGAACTATCTGTAAGGATTCTTTAGTATCAACAACTCATGGCGAGTTATTGTAAACCAGACTCACGGATGTTAACCTAGGATGATGAGATGTCTTAATGCAGAAAGCAAGGAGAAGCTACTGCATTATCCGTAAGGATTCTTTAGTATCAACAACTCATGGCGAGTTGTTGCAAACCAGCCCCACGGCTGTTAACCTATGATGATGAGATGTCTTAATGCAGAAAGCAAGGAGAAGCTACTGCATTATACGTAAGGATTCCCAAGTATCAACAACTCATGGCAAGTTATTGTAAACCAGCCCCACGGCTGTTAACCTATGATAATGTTGTTTCTGAAATGAACGCATATCTATACTTATAAAACGCAAAGACCAGTTGGTATACTGGCTGACTTATAATCAACGTAGCCACAATGGCTAAACGTAGAGACTTAAAACTTGGCACACAGGTCCCTTTTAGTATGTAGGTGCGTAATAAGAAAGGAAAAAATTTAAAGTTCAAGTGCTCCCACTTGAGCTTAACGTCTCTTTAACATCTATTGGTCATTCAAGACGGGGATTTTACCCTCCATTCGCTGGAAACTTGCAAACCAGCTACCACATTGACCTCACCCAATCTGGGTTGGGCCGGAAAAATGAGCCAACGATACGTGGTGTTCCCAAGCGGTCATTCATCCAAGTACTGACCACGTACGACGTTGCTTAACTTCAGTGATCTGACGGGAACTGGTGTATTCAACGTCGTATGATCGTTGGCTTTTTAAATATTTTAATTTACGTCGGATCGATTTTTTCAAATTTAGATAGAATCTATTTTTGATGAAATCTAAATTTGAAAAATTCGATCCGACGAAAATTAAAATATTTAAAATCTTTCCTAAAACAAAGAAATAAGTTCTATATTTTTTATCATTCATTATTTTCGGAGGGGGGGGCGGGCTGCAGCCCCCCAGCCCCCCTTAAATTCGGCCTTGTTTCCCTCTCTGTATTTATAATAATCAAGCAAAACGCTAGTTTTGCATCGCCAAGAAAAACAAAACGAGCGTGGTTATATTTTACGCAATAATTACTATTCCATCAAATTCCAAGAATCTCTTAACGTTTTATTGTCTAATGTTGTTCAGAAGCAATATAAATAGATTTCTACACAACATCGTGCTAGTTGTTTGGTATTATAGAATTTACTATCTAAGTAGGTACTTATCCAAATATGTTTCATTTACTTTAAACTTGTTAGTCATTCTAGAATGCAATAATATTTTGTTTAATGTGTTGGCTAGTTGTTGTAAAATGGTCTTCTATTTTATTTATTAATTCTTTTTCATTATTATTATTATTGAAAAGATAAATTTTATTATTTTTTAAAAATTATTATTATTTAAAAGAATATTTTATTATTAATATTTAAAAGATAAATTTGATTAATTCTTTTTTATTATTAAAAAAATTGATTCTAAAAATATTTCTCTGTTATATTTATCCTAAAATGGGAGCTTTTATGTTCGTTAATTCTTTATGTAATTGTAAAAAATTACTATCAATTTGATATTTTTTGTTCTTTATTTTATTTATTTATTTTTATTAATAAATAACAAAAATAATATGAGGTTCTCTCCCTAAAATAGACACTATCTTCTAAGGAGAGGGTTTACAATTAATATTACAATAATTTTCAATAACTAGTAATCATTACAATAACAATTTTGATAAAACGCAGATTGTTCATCTTTGAAATGATAGCCACGGTATTTTATAATTTCCTGCTTTAAAGAAAACAAATTTTTTATATTAAGGATTGACCGAGGCATAGAATTTAACATAGTGGCTACAAAGTACGAAGGTTTGTTTACCATAATTTGAATTCAATCTTTGTACAGTGATTTTTTTTTTTAATTTAGCTTAACGTCTCTTTAACATCTATTGGTCATTCAAGAAGGGGGTTTTACCTTCCATTCTCTGGAAACTTGCAAACCAGCTACCTACATTGACCTCACCGAGCCTGGATTGGGCCGGAAAAAAGAGCCAACGATACGTAGTACGTAGTGTTCCCAAGCGGTCACTCATCCAAGTACTGACAACTTCCGACGTTGCTTAACTTCAGTGATCTAACGGGAACTGGTGTATTCAACGTGGTATAATCGTTGGCTCATCTCCTCTTTCTACTGGTATCAATATATGGTTATATTTTACACATTTACTATTCCATCAAATTCCAAGAATCTCTTAACGTTTTATTGTCTAATGTTGTTCAGAAGCAATATAAATAGATTTCTACACAACATCGTGCTAGTTGTTTGGTATTATAGAATTTACTATCTAAGTAGGTACTTATCGAAATATGTTTCATTTACTTTATCATTTCCTTTAAACTTGTTAGTCATTCTAGAATGCAATAATATTTTGTTTAAAGTGTTGGCTTGTTGTTGTAAAATTGTCTTCTATTTTATTTATTAATTCTTTTTTATTATTATTATTGAAAAGATAAATTTTATTATTTTTTAAAAATTATTATTATTTAAAAGAATATTTTATTATTAATATTTAAAAGATAAATTTGATTAATTCTTTTTTATTATTAAAAAAATTGATTCTAGAAATATTTCTCTGTTATATTTATCCTAAAATGGGAGCTTTTATGTTCGTTAATTCTTTATGTAATTGTAAAAAATTACTATGAATTTGATATTTTTTGTTCTTTATTTTATTTATTTATTTTTATTAATAAATAACAAAAATAATATGAGGTTCTCTCCCTAAAATAGGCGGCACTATCTTCTAAGGAGAGGGTTTACAATTAATATTACAATAATTTTCAATAACTAGTAATAATATTATCTAAAAGCAAGTAAATAAAAATAATAACACTATCATTACAATAAAAATTTTGATAAAACGCAGATTGTTCATCTTTGAAATGATAGCCACGGTATTTTATAATTTCCTGCTTTAAAGAAAACAAATTTTGTATATTAAGAATTCGCCGAGGTATAGAATTTAACATAGTGGCTACAAAGTACGAAGTTTAACGTCCCTCTAACATCTATTGTTCATTCAAGACGGGTTGTTTTTATAACCTCTAATTTATACTCAGCCTTTTGTGTGAACTCAGTTCAAGAAGATTTAAAAACGTTTTAAAAATAATTGATGATTCATTGGCTGCCAAAGTGACCGGGCGCGAGAATTGCCTGCCAAAGTGACCGAGCCCGAGCGAGTGCTACGGACTTTTTTTTTTTTTTTAAATTTGGCTTAACGTCCCTTTAACATCTATTGTTCATTCAAGACGGGGGTTTTACCCTCCATTCGCTGGAAACTTGCAAACCAGCTACCCATATTGACTTCACCCAGCCTGGTTTGGACCGGAAAAATAACCAACATCGCGAGGGCGCGAACCCACGTGGGACACCCACATGGTACAATCTCACTGGACGTAAACTTTTGTTATTTTGTTCTTTACGACAGAACGATTACTGATTTAATTTAGAAATGGTATTTAGGATATTTGTAGTCATTATGAAATATAAATTTCAATAAAATATTGTGTATCAACTACAAATAATGAGGCGAGTCACGAGCGCTTTCGTCTGTTACGCAAAGTCTACTTGAAAATGTAGTAACAGACGAAAGCTCTCGTACCTCGCCTTATTATTTGTAGTTGATACACAATATTTTATTGAAATTTAGATTACCGATTTGTCAAAAGAAGAACTAATCTGGACAAGAATTACTTTCTTCTGTTTTTCTGTCTCACCTGAAACACCTTTACTGTTATTTGGCAACATTGAAAAGGAAAATGAGAACATTGAAAATGAACTATATGCAGATGACATGGTCCAATTTATGAAAATCAAGAAGCATAAATTTCCAGCAGCGAGGTATAGAGTTCCTACGTATACATTTTAATAAATTGTAGGAACTTCATACCGTGCTCTTGGAGAAGCTAAGTACAACTTTAAAATATGCATCGAGAGAACTTCATACCGTGCTCTTGGAGAAGCTGAGTACAACTTTAATATATACACCGAGCGAACTTCATACCGTGCTCTTGGAGAAGTTGAGTACAACTTTAATATATACACCGAGCGAACTTCATACCGTGCTCTTGGAGAAGCTGAGTACAACTTTAATATATACACCGAGAAAACTTCATACCGTGCTCTTGGAGAAGCTGAGTACAACTTTAATATTTACACCGAGAGAACTTCATACCGTGCTCTTGGAGAAGCTGAGTACAACTTTAATATTTACACCGAGAGAACTTCATACCGTGCTCTTGGAGAAGCTGAGTACAACTTTAATATTTACACCGAGAGAACTTCATACCGTGCTCTTGGAGAAGCTGAGTACAACTTTAATATTTACACCGAGAGAACTTCATACCGTGCTCTTGGAGAAGCTGAGTACAACTTTAATATTTACACCGAGAGAACTTCATACCGTGCTCTTGGAGAAGCTGAGTACAACTTTAATATTTACACCGAGAGAACTTCATACCGTGCTCTTGGAGAAGCTGAGTACAACTTTAATATTTACACCGAGAGAACTTCATACCGTGCTCTTGGAGAAGCTGAGTACAACTTTAATATTTACACCGAGAGAACTTCATACCGTGCTCTTGGAGAAGCTGAGTACAACTTTAATATTTACACCGAGAGAACTTCATACCGTGCTCTTGGAGAAGCTGAGTACAACTTTAATATTTACACCGAGAGAACTTCATACCGTGCTCTTGGAGAAGCTGAGTACAACTTTAATATTTACACCGAGAGAACTTCATACCGTGCTCTTGGAGAAGCTGAGTACAACTTTAATATTTACACCGAGAGAACTTCATACCGTGCTCTTGGAGAAGCTGAGTACAACTTTAATATTTACACCGAGAGAACTTCATACCGTGCTCTTGGAGAAGCTGAGTACAACTTTAATATTTACACCGAGAGAACTTCATACCGTGCTCTTGGAGAAGCTGAGTACAACTTTAATATTTACACCGAGAGAACTTCATACCGTGCTCTTGGAGAAGCTGAGTACAACTTTAATATTTACACCGAGAGAACTTCATACCGTGCTCTTGGAGAAGCTGAGTACAACTTTAATATTTACACCGAGAGACAAATTTGAGAATGAAATATTTTCAAGGCAATCCAGTCTAATATGGTCAATTTTGTTGAGAATTATGTTGACAGAAATAGAGGTAATATGGTATGTTGAATTAAAAATGTTTTCTTAGAGGTTTCTTTTTTCGAGGATTAAATAAAAGACACACAATTTGCACAAAGGAAGGCCAGTCTAGATATCCAATTATCGCGACCACATTTTCGAGCATCTGATGTCGTATATTGGCAATAACACGGAAAATAATGTCCTCCATATGCTCCATGTTTGTGGTTTATCAACGTAGACTAGATCTATTGGTCATTCAAGACGGGGGTTTTACCCTGGAAACTTGTAAACCAGCTCCCTACATTGACCTCACCCAGCCTGGGTTGGGCCGAAAAAAAAACCAGCATCACGAGGGCGCGAGCCTACGTGGACACCCATATGGTATAACCCCGCTTGACATTGCTTAACTTCAGTGATCTAACGGGAACTGGTGTATTTAATGTGCCATAGACGCTGGCTAGAAAGATCTAATTGCTGTACACGACGTATAGTCCACCTCTCAGAGTTTCAGAGAAGTGCAAAAAAAAATAGGGACATGATGAAATCAATAATTGTAAACATTCTAGTGATGTTTAAGAATGACTCTTTTTTTAACTTTGCGACAAAATCGCGAGATACATATTTTTGTAATTCCAAAAAAAAAATTTGTATGCACTAAATTCATCGATACTTCGAGAACGATGACTTTTTTCGAAAAAAACATGTAAGGAACAATTTTGTAGCGAATAAATAGGTGCGTTTTTTGTTCAAAACTTTTTTCTGTATCTCTTATTGTTTAAAATATTGTTTATTGAAAAAATTACTTTTTTCAACTTTGCGACAAAATCGCAAGATATATATTTTTGCAATTGCCAAAAAAATTGTTTATACACTAATTCAACGATAACTCGAAAACGATGACTTTTTTCGAAAAATATGTAAGGAGCAATTATGTAGGGAATAAATAGTTGCGTATTTTTTCTTAAGAACTTTTTCCCATATCTCTTATTGTTTAAACAATATGACTCAAGAAATTAATGTTCAATGTAATTTTCACTCGTTTTTCATTAATATTTCAAAATTCGTGAGGTATATCCAAATCATGAAAGAGAACTTTTTTTTATAGGTATAAAATTTCTGCGCGTTTTAAGTATTCAATGTTGATCGTACGATAAATAGTTTAAACAATATGGCGACACGAAGTGAATAAAGGTCGATGGAAAAGTAGATAAGCGTGCGCATAACTAATAAGCCTTCTAAACTAATTTTTGAGACGTTTTGAGAATATTATATTGTGAGTTATTCTTTATAAGAGTTTGTTAGCCGAAATTCCGTGCAATTAGAAATTACATGATTTTTTGATTTTTTTTTTTATCGCAAATTGTTATTGTTATTGTGCTTTTTTTCAGAAATAACAAATTACAATGTGACACGGAGCGTTCTTCTTCCGAGCGCTCTATTGAGCGTGTACATTTCTCGTCATGCACACGCTTATCTACTTTTCCATCGACCTTCTTCACTTCGTGTCGCCATATTGTTTAAACTATTTATCGTACGATCAACATTGAATACTTAAAATGCGCAGAAATTTCATACCTATAAAAAAAGTTCACTTTCATGATTTCGATATACCCCACGAATTTTGAAATATTAATGAAAAACGAGTGAAATTTACATTGAACAACAATTTCTTGAGTCATATTGTTTAAACAATGAGAGATACGGAAAAAAGTTCTTAAGAAAAAATACGCACCTATTTATTTCCTACAAAATTGCTCCTTACATATTTTTCAAAAAAAGTCATCGTTTTCGAGTTATCGTGGAATTAGTGTATAACCATTTTTTTGGCAATTGCAAAAATATATATCTTGCGATTTTGTCGCAAAGTAGAAAAAAGTCATTTTTAAACATCACTTGACCGTTTACAATTGGTCTCATCTTGTCCCGATTTTTTTTCAAGTGAAAATCTAGTATGGGTGGACTCTTGGCGGATCGTTTCATTCGGGTACCTACGATCCGCAGTAGCAACAACTTATTTTGTGAACACTGTACGAAGTGTCTGCGGATGCGTATTATTAATGAGAGTATGTATGGTACATAATAAAGCGAATAACTTTTAGGTCGACGATTATATCGCCCATAAAATAAACAGTAAACTGGTAATTTCCCACATGTTAGGTTTTCTGGAGCCTAATTTTCGCAATAAATTTGCAAGCGCTGTTCTGACGTTAGTCTATTCATTGCCGCAAAATTTTTAAAAAAAATTTTTTTTAAAAAAAATGGCAGAATAAGCATTAAAAAAAATAACCGCCTATTTTAAATTAGCCGCTTTTGATATATATACAGGGTGTCCCAACAATTGCGTGTGCGCTTGTTTTATTATTATTATTTGAATAGGTCTGATTTTGGATCTACGCTATTGTTTGTATAGATCTGCGCTTTTCGTTCACTAAGTTCCTACAGAATCTCCTAGATTTGTTACACATGTTTTTACAAATACTTCTTTATTCAAAGTGACTTAACGATTGCCAAGTCAACAGTATATTATTGCCAAGCAGATTACTAATTCTTAATATTTTCAATATAAACAATGAACACTGACAGGATATTATGGGTAACCTTGATCAACGTGCACCCTTCATTCTAAGTCGTGATTCTTGGCTCCGCACTCTGTAGGTGTTTGAATAAGAATTAGCATTCT
>JAAEEI010000213.1:0-14309 GCA_012654025.1 Pachypsylla venusta
AACACATTGAATTTAAAACCGATTCTGATAGTAAGAGGACTTGGCCATGTTTTATTTGGATCTCACTACTTTAATGGGCCGACATTTTTTGGACTCGGACTTGGCCTTATTTTTCACATTTATGTTTTTTGTGGGTACCTACATCCTACAGAGAAATAATGTGAATTGAAATTGTAGGAAAATCTATTTGCTATTTTATTAGAGGAAGTGTACCAAAAGTGGACACCCATTTTGAATTCTCCTAAGAATTCTTGGAAAGAAAACACAAATATTTTATTTTTCATAAAAAAGTAAAGAATAATAATGTTTTTAATGATTTAAACAAATATGTAATAAAAGGAATAAAAATGAAATATATTTATGTTTTTGTGAAATTGGTCAAAATTAAGGTTTTTAAAAAAGTTGTCTAAAAGTGGACCCCCATTTTACTCCTAATCTGGACCCCTAAATTACCTAAATTAGACCCCTATGTTTTTTAATTGAGTGCTGAAATATTTGGGCAATAAGAAAGTGGGACCTTATTTCAAACGTATTCTTGATTACACTCCATTAAATATATATAAAAAAAAACATTCAGGGGTCCACATTTGGAACATTTAGAGGTCCACATTTGGAACATTCAGAGGTCCACATTTGGAACATTCAGGGGTCCACATTAGGAACATTCACATTATGAATTCAGGGGTCCACATTAGAAATTTTGGTGGACGAAACAATTTTTTTCACTGACATCTTAAATTAAAAAGCTTGGAGAAAATAATATCAAAAATTGAAGTAAAACAATGTACTTTAACACATATATATTCTACTTATTAACACTTACCAGAGAAAATCCGAATATACTATTCTTGAAAACTTTTCAAAATCACAATAATCAAAATACAGATCTAAAATCAATACTATTACAACTGAAACTGTGACCGAGTCAGAGATGAGATTTTCAACAATAAATAAATCATTTCCCCTCCCGCTCCTTCTCTGAAGTTACATTATGTGAGAAATAGGCTAGGGGTCCACTTTAGGGGGAGGGGTCCACTTTTAGACACTTCCTCTATTATTATTTTATTGTGTACAACAACCGGTGGTTATAGATACATTACAATACCCAAAAAAGGTCCGTTAAAATAATAGTAAAAAAGAATTAGAATACCTAGATACAGTGGCGTATCTTGAACATTGAGCGCCCGGGGCAAAGAATGATTCGCCCCCCCCCCTCCATCGTAAAATCANGCTCCCCCCCCCCCCCACATCATCATACAAACTCGGTAGACTAAGTTCTGTAACAAATTTCCCGATTATTTTTAACAATTTTCATGCTTTATTTCATTGTTAACGTTAATTCACGTCGAATATACAGAGTGTCCGAAAAGTCCCGGAACAATTTTTTTTATATTTTTAACGGCTAAAGATAGAGACTTGAAATTTTATATGTAGTTTTAACACAAATTAATCTATTTTTTTGGCGTAATTAAAATTTCTACAGGGTATCTCAAAAGTGGGTAAACAGACATCAACTTTCGATTTTTAAATTGAAACCCCTATTTTTTATTTCATATTCAAATTTTACGTCAAATTCTATTCACAATCGACTACTCACTCGATACTTTGATCCTCTGATCAAATCCGCCCAATCATTGATTTTTCTTCGGAATAAAAATGATAAAACCAAATACTATATACATACATCAAATACTATATACATACATGTAATACATCAAATCAGTCAAGTTTTTTATGCTGAATCTCGTGGTAGCATTGTTTTTTTTTTTTCATTTTTTACACTTTTTATACCTAAGGAGTGTAGAAATTTATTTTTGGTTGATGTTAAAATTTTAAAAATGAAATTTTAACGTTTTTGGCGGTAAATTCCTTCCACTTGACATACTAAAAGGAATCTGTGTGCCGAATTTTTAGTCTCTAGGTTTAGTTATCGTGGAGCTACGTTGATTATCAGTCAGTGAATCAGTATAACCAACTGCGTTTTACCTATAAGTATAGATAGATGAAAACGATTGATCGGTACTATCGATAGTATTGAAAGTCAAATTGATTAAATCTTACTTGAGATCAACCATGAGTCAAAGTAGATTAACAAATCTTGCAATTGTTTCAATGGAAAATGAAACTGTTGTAATGTTGGATTACGAGAATATAATATGTACATTGGCAGCGATNATTTGGACGATTTTATTTTTAAGAAATAAATTCCCAAATTATACTTCAACTAGCAGTTTTCCCATGCTTCGCTACGGTTACGTAATTCAACACATGATCGCGACATTAAATCTTCTCACTATTAGATTTTTGTTTGAACCGACCACCAGCCTGAGTGAACACGGACCCTACTATTTAGAAAATTCAATATTTTACTCAAGGATATTACTTTTTGCACTGCGGAACACCTTCGTATTAAATTTCAGCTTTCTCGCTCATACCGAAGTGATACTTCCTAACTATGGGGTTTTGGTGGAACTGACTCCCAGAATGAGCACCGCTTCTAGTTCGAAAATTCAATATTTTATTCACGGATATGACTTTCTGTACTGCGGAACACCTTTATATTGAATTTCAACTTTCTCGCTCATCCCGAAGTGGTACTTCTCAATTCCGATTTTTCGGTGGTGAAAACCGTCCAAAAATCGGGGGAAAACTGGAAATTTTNGGATTACGAGGATATAATATGTACATTGGCAGCGATTAATGAAACTGCTGCAATGTTGGATTACGAGGATATAATATGTACATTGGCAGCCATTAAAGCGAGAAAAGTTAACATTTGAGTTGTTCAATTGTGATGGAGAAAACATTTTTATTACTAAGTTTGTAATAAAAAGATTATATAAATTAGATAAAAAAATAATTTTTCATAAAAATTTGAGATCCAATGTTGACGATATCTTTCTATGAATAAAAAACTCGATTTTTCAGTAATAAAAATTTTTTTTAGTGTCTTTATCTTACGGAACAGCGAAGATCGTTTTGCCGCCCCCCAAATCATTGCGTCCCCCCCCCCNCCCCCCCCCCCAGCGCCACCCTAGGTACGCCACTGCCTACATAAATAATATTGAAACCTGTAAAAAATAGTATAAAGATTAGAATAGATGTAAAAAAAAAGTATATAAATTATTATAATTAGAATACCTGTAAGAATAATTAAATAAATAATCGTAATAATAAATAAATAAACTGTAAAATAATTCATAGGACGTCTTGTATACAGTATGGGGCTGAATTCAATAGATCATTTTTAAGCCGAATTTTAAATTCCCTCAGATTTCCCTTCCTCACGGACATGTTGATATTTTTGTAAATTCGGATACCCCCGTCCAAGAAAGATTGTCCAAACAGTGGAAGTGACGATGGGACCAACGAATGGACATTTCTAGTGTTGTACCCGTGTTGGATAGTTGGCAGTTGTGTTTTATGTTTATGAATTAGGCAACACATGTCCAACACCAGTTGTCCATAGAAGGTCAGAATTCGTTTTTATCTTTTTAGTCAGAACATTGTTTTTCTTCAGAAAACCCATTCTCAATTTACTTACAAAAATACAATTTTGGCGTAAAAAAAAAAAATGGCTGCCTAAAATTCCCTTATCTCTACAACATACCTAAACAACCCCACCAAAAACAGCCTCGGTAGCTCAGTGGTTAAGCGCTCGCCTGGTAAACAGGAGGGCGTGGGTTCAATCCCCAGCAGAGGCAGGATTTTTCATCATTAATTTGAGTATTTGACCACATAAAAATAGAGCACTAAGAGTTAGATGGTGCAAAATGCCTCAGGTATAACCAAAAACCTCGGCCAGTGGTTGGTTATACCTTCCACTCGGGCTCCCAAGATGGTTGGTTCTTCGTACCGGTGCTACCCGTGCCCTCGGGCACGGCCAATGACCATCAACAACGTTCCGATGACAACTCACTGTGTTTTTCCTCCGTTGGATCCAGCCGTGCAGCTCCAGATACTTCCTCAAAGAGTTGGTATATAAATCCTTGCTAAACCCTGAAGTATCTGATCGTTGTCGTCTATGTATGCTGGATGCTTATGATGTAAATCATGAGCAGTCAGCAATTATCCATCATTCAACTATCCATCAAACACAAATAATCTAGAGCCGTGAGCATTATGGACAGATCCTGTTGGAGAGGCCGCCTTTATTGGCCTGGAGACACAGTGAGAGTCGTTAACAACAACAACCTTCCACTCAAGAGTCGATTTTTTTTTTTTTTTTTTTTTTTTTATCAAAAAATCATAATATATCGGCTTTAATACAAAGCTGGATTGTATTCCTCTATTTGAGATAAAGGGAAGAAATCTGATATCCTTTCGGTCACCCATAGCCAAAATTTGGTTATGATTTGACTTTCTCGAAATTATCGCAGGTGGAACACTGGGGTTTCTCAAGTATTTAATTTACGCGAGATCATGAATGATATTTTTTTTTTTCAAACGTTCATGGTAGTTCTATGTTTAAAAAACTTCAAACGATTTCAAATTGGTTAATCTTTTGATTAACACACTTGTAATCAAATTTTGTGCAAACTACAAAACATCATACAATATTTAATATTGATACTAGCTGTTTTCCCGTGCTTCGCTACGGTTAAGAAATTTGGATTTTTGGTAAAACCGACCCCCAGAGTGAACACGGCTCCTATTTAGGAAATTCAATATTTTACTCAAAGATATTAATTCTTGCACTGCGGAACGCCTTCGTATTAAATTTCAGCATTCTCGCTCATCCCGAAGTGCTACTTCTCAATTCCGATTTTTTTTGGTGGTGAAAACCGTCCATAAATCGGGGAAAAAACGGAAAATTGCAAATTTTATATTATTATGGGGTCCTTATATACTATTTTGGGGGGGGGTCCATTCTCGGTTATTTTTCGCTATCTCCTTTAGTTTGCCCAGAAAAAAAATACAAAAAGACCCGCTAAAAAACGTCATTTTTGGCGGTAACTTGCTCCCACTTGAACTTTCGATTTTTTTCCTTTCTTATTCTACATATTAAATGGGATCTGAGTGCCAAATTTCAAGTCTCTACGTTTAGCCATCGTGGAGCTACGTTGATAATCAGTCAGTTAGTATACCAACTGGGCTTTGCGTTTTATAAGTATAGATAATAATAATAGACTTATTATACTGCCTTAACTAAGTCACTTAAGGGTCTCGTTCTGCAAGCATTACCTAAGCCCAAGTCATATTATTATGTGGTCTAAATCTCATTTAGAGGATACAATGCCCGGGCTGGGCAGAGGAATGAGAATTTTTCAATACAAATACTGAAGGTTTATTAACCCTAGCATTGCCAAGGGGGGGGGGGGGATTTATGTAAGATAATAATTGATTTAGTTTATATTTTTTTAGTTTAGCGACTTATTGTAGTAAAAAAATCATTTTATCCTTTATTTTGTTTGCGGGTAATTTGTACCCCCCCCCTTGGCTATGCACGTAACTAAATAGAGCTTGGCAATACTAGGGTTAATGCGCGGTATTTACTATCTAATTATATTGAAAATTTCTCATTCCTCTGGCCCCGCTGTAAAATGATTAATAAAATGTTAAAAAATTAAAATCAATGTTTAAGATGCTTCCTACTGTTTGTACTTAATTATAACCTTACTTTCGACTTTCTACCTTAGCCAACGATCATACCACGTTGAATAAACCAGTTCCCGTCAGATCACTGAAGTTAAGCAACGTCGGGTGTGGACAGTACTTGAATGGGTGACCGCTTGAGAACACCACGTATCGTTAGCTCATTTTTCCAGCACAACCCGGCCTGGATGAGGTCAATGTTAGTAGCTGGTTTGCAAGTTTCCAGCGAATGGAGGGTAAAACCTGCGTCTTGAATGACCAATAGATGTTAAAGAGACGTTGAGCCAAATTAAAAAAAAAAGACTTTCTACCCAAAAACACCCGTTTTCTAAACGGTCTGAATGTCGTCTAGAACAGAGGTTCCCAAACTGCCCCCCCCTAGGGGGCGTGATGGCAAGCCAAGGTGGGGCGCGAGACCAGTTGAATTAATATCCTTTAGTTGAAATATATGTACACAATTTTTTCAAAAAAGTAATTTTATTGAACATGATGTTTAGAAAATTTGAATGAGATAGCTTTGAGCAACACATTAGCTTTTTGAATGAGATAGCATTCAGCAACACATTAGCGTTTTGAATGAGATAGCAATCAGCAACACATTAGCGTTTGGAATGAGACAGCATTCAGCAACACATTAGCGTTTTGAATGAGATAGCATTCAGCAACACCCATACTCACTCATAATTTATAATGTAAAGGGGAGGGGGGCGTGGGAGGCTTTCATTGCAAGAAAGGGGGGCGCAGTACCAAAAAGTTTGGGAACCCATGGTCTAGAACAAAGGACCCGGCCAAAAGTTTTCTCCTTATAAATTGCTATTTGTATATTTTTTTTTAAAAAATTGAAAAATAGGGAAATATTTTCCGGAATTTGTTGTTGTTCTTCACGATGTTAAGTTACACCTCACAATATTACATACAATTAGCTGCTATTATTTTATACAGAGTGATTGAGGTTGTTTGTATCAAGGGAATAGGAGTTGTAGAACATGAAAAGAGAATCACTTTTTACAGGAGTGACTTTTTTGTTTAAGCCTTAGTTTCGGAGTTATCGCTAAGAACGTGATTTTTTTTGATAAGCTCATAAGTCCTTTAAAAATGGTCCGATTGTCAATAATTAAAATTATCTGAAATGCTAATTTTAAGCTGAATTTATTTAGTTCTACACATTGACTTGCTCCGAATCAATGTAACAAAATGGTGGCCATTTAGAATTTTCAAATTTGATTTTCTCGAAAACCACTCCATGGAATTTTAAATTTTTTATCTCATTTTTGTAGACATAAAAATCACTACAAAACTTTACTTCGAACACTTTTCCGAAATATTAACCCTGATGTCTTTTTTATTGCCGAACGTCTGTTTACCAATGTAAAAAGCATTGAGACTTAATCACTGATGCTAACTTATTGGCCAGCAGTAGGTAAACTTTCTATTAAAAACTTACCTTTCGCTATTCTAGGCTCCCTAGAACTGTCTTCAATTCTTTTCTACGCACTTCTGTCACTTCAACAACAACGTGCCAGAAGTGCGTCACAGTTTTTCGTAATACATACGGTCTGGCACTTATTTCTTGGGCAGCTACTAAAACTCTAGCGACTAAGTCTTCTTCAGATGCAACTGGGGTTTGATAAACTAAGGAGTACATGTGGCCTCAAAAATAGTAGTCCAGGGGGTTTAAATCGGGGATCTTGCTACCCAACTCCTGATTCCACACCTCCCAATCCATATTCCAAATAATGGAAGACAGTTAGAGGGAGTTTAGAATAGCAAAAGGTATGTTTTTTAATAGAAATGTTACCTGCTGCTGGCCAATAAGTTAGCATCAGTGATTAAGTCTGAATGCTTTTTACATTGGTTAACAGCCGTTCGGCAATAAAAAAAACATAAGGGTATAATATTGCGGAAAAGTGTTCGAAGTAAAGTTTGTAGTGATTTTTATGTCTACAAAAATAATTTGCATGAGTTTTGCAAACATTTTTACCTTACTCCTCCGAAACTACTCAACTGACTTTTACCAAATTTTTGTCTTCATATTCTGCATATACCCAAGGGTGCATACATCTATTTTCAGAACGATATCTTGAACCGATTTTTGCTTTTCAGTAGAAGGACCTTCTACTCAAAAGCATGATGCAATCAAGAAAGGTGCGGTATTGTCAAAAAATCTTGTTTTAACGGAATAATGAAGCAATATGCTAAAGTTTATGTGGTGCCCGAAAATTCGAGGTGAAACGGATGGCTCCGCCCGTTTTTGTCCACGGTGCCCGAAAATTCGAGGTGAAACGGATGGCTCCGCCCGTTTTTGTCCACGGTGCCCGAAAATTCGAGGTGAAACGGATGGCTCCGCACCTAGTTATAGATTATTATTTCAAAGGGTCTCATTGGATGTATACTAATCTATTGAGAAGATTCAGGAAATTGTACCCTTCCTATGACATTCTGATTCGATATCGATATTGACATTTTTCTTCCGCTATCCAATATTATCGAATCCCAGATATCGGTGTAAATATCGATATTTATCGATATCGATAATATAGCAGGTACAAGGAATCTCGTTGGATATCTCTTTATCTATTCACAAGAATCAGGAAATTGTACCCTTCCTATGACATTCTGATTCGATTTCGATATTGACATTTTTCTTCCGATATCTCATATTATCAAATCCCTGATATCGATATTTATCGATAATATCGCAACATCCCTATGTACAAGGGGTCTCGTTGGATGTAACCTTATCTATTCACAAGAATCAGGAAATTGTATCCTTCCTAAGACATTCTGATTCGATTACGATATTGACATTTTTCTTCCGATATGTGATATTATCAAATCCCTGATATCGATAATATCGCAACATCCCTATGTACAAGGGGTCTCGTTGGATGTAACCTTATGTATTCAGAAGATTCACAAAATTGTACCCTTCCTATGACATTCTGATTCGATATCGATATTGACATTTTTCTTCCGCTATCCAATATTATCGAATCCCAGATGTCGGTGTAAATATCGATATTTAACGATATCGATAATATCGCAGGTACAAGGAATCTCGTTGGATATCTCTTTATCTATTCAGAGAATCAGGACATTGTACCCTTCCTATGACATTCTGATTCGATTACGATATTGACATTTTTCTTCCGATATCTGATATTATCAAATCCCTGATATAAATATTTATCGATAATATCGCAACATCCCTATGTACAAGGGGTCTCGTTGGATGTAACCTTATCTATTCACAACAATCAGGAAATTGTATGTTCAAAATTAGAGTTGTTTTTTTGTATATAGCCATAAAACACGTTAGGCAATTGATTGAGTATAGCGTGTTAACATTTTGAATAATTATTTTGTTATTGTATAGGTAATATGTGTTTTGCTTAAACATTTGTTGAACATCTTCCTTCATTTGGTGTTGTGCGAGTCTCCAAATTAATATCTTCGGCTACTATGTTCACAACTAAATATAGGCAAACAGTATGGTGGCCTTTTCTTTTTGTACTATTTGTATATGGTAAGATTATAAAATTTTCATTTCCATTAACGTTATTCCACTGTTGAAAATTATATTGCCTTCTCTAGCTGACCGCAGCGCAGACTTACAGCTGATGCTGCTCTCTTCAATAAACTCATAGAGGGCAATGTGGACTGTTCAAAACTCTTGGGACTGATCAGATTAGGGATGGGACTTTCAACTCAGGTGATTCAACATGACTCTTATATTCGTATATTCGTGAGCTAAACTCCTCTTTGGGGCTATGTAAGCCCCTGCACCTAAGCCTCTGGTGGGCCCTTTGTGCTTGGAGAGTAGTCTAATTCCCTAGCTAAGGTCTAAGATCCGCGCGAGCTTGATCAGCCTTTTGGCTAGGTGTTTTTCATGGATGTCGAGCCTGGGTTGTAGCTGTCCCATGCTCAGTCTCCATGTAAGTAGGGAGTTACAGTCAAAAATGACGTGAGAGGCAGTTTCCTCCTCTTCCCCACAGAGTCTACACATGATCTGGTTCTGATGGATGCCCATAGTGTGTAGGTGTTTTCTTAGAACACAATGCCCAGTGATCAGGCCTGTGGCTAATCTGATGTTTTTCCGACTGAGGACCAGGAACTCCATTGTGCAGCTTCTTGATGGTCCCCGAAGCATGACCTTGCTTTGTCTCAGTCCCGAGACGGCCCTCCACCGTTCAAGGTGTCTTTCAAGTACCCAGCTCTCGATGAAGCCCCTGACCTCAGTCGTGTTTAGGCCGATCACGGGTTCTGGTCCAGGACCCCATTCTCGCCAGTTCATTTCCAGGAATGCCCTTGTGCCCTGGCACCCAACCAAGAAAAACTCGGTTGTTCTGTGCCTGACTCGACTCGACACACAAATATGAGTCGACTCGCAATGAGTGACAATTTTAAAAAGACATCACAATCAATCGTCATCACCATAAAATAAAACATTTTTCTTCAGTAAACAAAAAACACCCGGAAAAATATGTCTTCCTTTATTATCTTCATCAGAAAACTCGTAAGTCGACTCTTTGAAGAGTCGACTCATTTCAAAAAAATGATTCGACTCGTGAGTGAGTCGAGTCGTGAGTCGACTCGTGGATGGCTAGCCCATCTCTAGATCAGATGTGATTGTCATCATAGACTTAGAAACAAGAGACTATCATCAACCGGATGATGCTGAGGTAACGAAATTGTTGCACATGAATTTCTACTTAACTAAAACTATTTTTCTATTTTACATTTTCTATTAATACTAGTTGTTTTCCCGTGCTTCGCTACGGTTACTAAATTTGGATTTTTGGTGGAATCGACCACCCCAGAGTGAGAACCGCTCCTATTTAGAAAATTCAATATTTTATTGAAGGATATGACTTTTTGTACTGCATTTTGTACACCTATATATCGAATTTCAGGATTCTCGCTCATACCGAAGTGGTACTTCTTAATTCCGATTTTTTGGTGGTGAAAACCGTCCATAAATCGGGGAGAAACCGGAAAATTCCAAATTTTAGATTTTTTATGGGGTTCCGATATATTATTTTGGGGGGGTCCATTCTCGGTCATATTTCGTTATATCCTTTATTTTGCCCAGAAAAAAATTACAAAAAGACCCGCTAAATAGCGTCATTTGGCAGTAACTTGCTCCCACTTCTCGATATTATGGTTGCGAATTTCTGGACGCTTCGTTTACACTTCCAATATTTACATTCAGTGTTTTCAGATTCTGCTTGATGTCGATATTATGGTTGCGAATTTCTGGACGCTTCGTCTACACTTCCAATATTTACATTCAGTGTTTTCAGATTCTGCTCAATGTCGATATTATGGTTGCGAATTTCTGGACGATTCGTTTACACTTCCAATATTTACATTCAGTGTTTTCAGATTCGACTAAGTATCGATATTATGGTTGCGAATTTATGTACGCTTCGTTTACACTTCCAATATTTACATTCAGTGTTTTCAGATTCGACTAAGTATCGATATTATGGTTGCGAATTTCTGGACGCTTCGTTTACAATTCCAATATTTACATTTAGTGTTTTCAGATTCGACTAAGTATCGATATTATGGTTGCGAAAATCTTGACGCTTCGTTTACACTTCCAATATTTACACTCAGTGTTTTCAGATTCGGCTAAGTATCGATATTATGGTTGCGAATTTCTAGACGCTTCGTTTACACTTCCAATATTTACATTCAGTGTTTACAGATTCGGCTAAGTATCGATATTATGGTTGCGAATTTCTGGACGCTTCGTTTACACTTCCAATATTTACATTCAGTGTTTTCAGATTCTGCTCGATGTCGATATTATGGTTGCGAATTTCTGGACGCTTCGTTTACACTTCCAATATTTACATTCAGTGTTTTCAGATTCGTATCGATATTATGGTTGCGAATTTCTGGACGATTTGTTTACACTTCGAATATTTACATTCAGTGTTTTCAGATTCAACTAAGTATCGATATTATGTTTGCGAATTTCTGTACGCTTCGTTTACACTTCCAATATTTACATTCAGTGTTTTCAGATTCTGCTCGATGTCGATATTATGGTTGCGAATTTCTGGACGCTTCGTTTACACTTCCAATATTTACATTTAGTGTTTTCAGATTCGACTAAGTATCGATATTATGGTTGCGAATTTCTAGACGCTTCGTTTACAGATTCGGCTAAGTATCGATATTATGGTTGCGAATTTCTGGACGATTCGTTTACACTTCCAATATTTACATTCAGTGTTTTCAGTTTCGGCTAAGTATCGATATTATGGTTGCGAATTTCTGGACGATTCGTTTACACTTCCAATATTTACATTCAGTGTTTTCAGATTCGACTAAGTATCGATATTATGTTTGCGAATTTCTGGACGCTTCGTTTACACTTCCAATATTTACATTCAGTGTTTTCAGATTCGGCTAAGTATCGATATTATGGTTGCGAATTTCTGGACGATTCGTTTACAGTGCCGAGTCGCAATATTTTACAACCTCAGTTTGGCTTACCCTACAATGTTACCGTATTAAGAGTCAATAATATTACAGAGTTGGCCAATGTAAGACGATTGCTACAAAGTTCCCTTTCACATGTTATTGAAACGAATGTGGTGGACAATATGTACGAATTTTCCGAGTAAGTATAAGTTGTGAAAAAGCTTCAACTTTTAAAGAAAGAACTCACTTTTACTTCAATGAGATATATTATTAATCTTAAAAATTATATATTCTAAAAATATGACAAAACTGAGTCACCACAGAACAGAAGAGAAAAACTCGTCTTGAATGACCAATAGATGTTAACCCTAGGCTCTATTCAATTACGTGCAACATATTTTTATATACTATGATGGAAACTATTGTTTGTGACAATTAGTAAAGGTCTCATTAAAATAAGTATCATAAATTGATTACTACAAGCTTTTTCCTAAAACGCGGGTACTTTATACCCCCCCCCCCGGNTACTTTGTACCCCCCTCCCCTTGGCAATGCTAGGGTTAATCTTTAAATTATATTTTCTAAAAACATAATAACTGAGTCACAGGACAGAAGAGAAATACTCGTCTTGAATGACCAATAGATATTAAAGAGGCGTTAACCCTAGAATGACCAAGGTATTTTTTATCACAAGTAAGACCAAGGGGGTGAAGGAGGGGAGGTCGCAAAAAGTGCCCGCGGTAGTTTTTATCTATAAAACCAGTTTAAATAAGATAAACTTTGTTGATAATTATCTTTCAAAGTAAATAAAATGAAATTAAACTCTTCATTTATAATTTTGGTCTAAAAAACTTGATCTTCAAAAATCACCTTCAGCATGAGTTTGCCGACTGATTGTAGGATAACTAACCTTATTTCTTTATTGATTTATTTTCATTTAGAACTCAAAAATAAAAGAAAAATTAAGAAAAGAAACAAATGAAGCCATTATCAATCATTTGATTTGCCCAACTGACCCCTAAAGTCACAACATACAGAAAGTTTTAAGAAAAATCGTACTGTTAAAACTAGATCCCACTTTTTGTTCAATGATCCATGATTGATTCGTATATTCGTAAGCTAGCTTCCTTCTTAGGGCTATATAAGCCACTGCACCTAAGCCTCAATTGGGCTTTTTGTGCCTGGAAAGAAGACCGTTTACCTAGTCAAGGCCCAATATATTAGCGAGCTTGATCAGCCGTTTGGCTAGGTATTTTTCGTGGATGTCGAGACTGGGTTGCAGCTGTCCCATGCTCAGTCTCCACGCAAGTAGGGAATTGCAGTGAAAGATGACGTGAGAGGCAGTCTCCTCGTCTTCTTCACAGAGTCTACACATAACCTGGTCCTGATGGAAGCCCATAGTATGTAGGTGTTTTCTTAGACCACAATGTCCAGTAATCAGACCTGTGGCTAGTCTGATATTTTTACAACTGAGGGTCAGGATCTCTTTCGCAAGGTTCCTCGATGGCCCCTGTAGCATGGCCTTACTTTGTCTCAGACCTGAGACGGCCCTCCACCGTTCTAGGTGGCTTCTGAGTGCCCACCCATCGATGAAGTTTCTGACCTCAGTCGTGCTTAGACCGATCACGGGCTCCGGCTCAATGAATGGTGTCGCCGAACCCATTCTTGCTAGTTGGTCGGCCTGTTCGTTACCAGCAATGCCCTTGTGCCCTGGCACCCAACCTAGGCGAACCTGGTTGTTTTGTGCCAGTTCTTTTAGTGCCTGCTGGCATTCCCACGTTATTTTGGAGAACGTGCTATAGCTGGTTAAAGCCTTGAGAGCTGCCTGGCTATCAGAGAATATGTGAATCTGTCTTCCAGAGAGACCCCATCTTCATAATCTCGTCAGCGCAGGTGCGAATTGCGTGGATCTCTGCCTGATACACCCCGGTGTATTTCCCCAAGGGCAGAGATATGTCCACCTTGGGTCGCACACAGTGAATACCAGCCCCAGATCCATGTTTGATAGAAACAATCTAATTAAAAATTAAAAACTGTTCAACATGTTGTCCTTGAACAGCAATGCAGTGTTCGATTTTTCTACACCATTTTGTTTGAACAGAACGCAGTGTCTCAGGAGTTACCCCGCGAATGTTCCTAATAACAAAATCTTACAAAAAAAGAGGAGCTGATCTTTAAAAAAAACAATAAAAGGAAATGAATACAAGAATCAGAAATGGTATTCTGGCACGCTTTTTTACTTTCTCTTCCATAGAAGATAAAGTATTGTATTCGTG
>JAAEEI010002144.1:10404-29510 GCA_012654025.1 Pachypsylla venusta
TTTAAAACTCCCCCCCCCCCTCAGAGAGGTTAGGAAAGGTTTTGATTGGCCATGCCTCGATTTATGGGTCCTTATCATTAAATAAAACTACCTTCCCCCAACGGAATTTAATTCTACAAAAAATATGCAATATTTTGCAAAAAACCATTTTTTTTTTTGACCATTTTTGATAGAATTCCCTAAAATCCATAAATACCATTTTTTCCCATATGTAGTAAGTAATCTTTACAAAAAAATATTGAGATCTCAGAAAAAAATTATCATTGAAAAAAGGCCAAGTTCCAAGCACTTCCAAAAAATTCCGCCCATGAATTTTGTGATATCTATCTTACTGCTGTTCATCTCACACTTAAATTTATTATTGCCCTTTTTCTGTCTCAATTCTCTTAAAGCAATACCGACTTTACACTTGGCCAGTTTGTAAAAAGTTAGATAATATTTGCGATTCTCTTCAGAAAAAAACTGACCAAGTTTTAAAGTCGGTATTGCTTTAAAAAAATTGAGACAGAAAAAGGGCACTAATAAATTTAAGAGTGAGATGAACAGCAGCAAGAATACTTGGCCTCAATAATAGATATCACTACGTTCATGGTCAGATATTTTTTGGAAGAGAGGTTGGAACTTGGTCTTTTTTAAAAGATATTTTTTTGTGAGTTTGAATAAATCGATTATAACCTATTTTTAATCTATACTTATAAAACGCAAAGCCCAGTTGGTATACTGACTGATAATCAACGTAGCTCCACGATAGCTAAACGTAGAAACTTGGTACGCAGGTCCCTTTTAGCATGTAGGTGCCTAATAAGAAAGGAAAAAAAAGTTTCAAGTGGGAGCAAGTTATAGCCTCTTTTAGTTTTTTTCTGGGCAAACTAAAAGAGATAACGAAAAATGACCGAGAATAGACCCCCCCAAAATAGTATATAAGGAACCCATAAAAAATATAATATTTGAAAATTTCCGGTTTCTATCGGCTTTATGGACGGTTTTCGTCACCAAATTGAGATGTACCACTTCGCGATGGGCGAGAAAGCTGAAATTTGATACAAAGGTGTTTCGAAGTACAAAAAGTCATATCCTTGAATAAAATATTGAATTTTCTAACTAAGAGCGGTGCTCACTGTGGGGTCGGTTCCACCAAAAACCCATAGTTAAGAAGTATCACTTCCGGATAAGAGAGAAAGCTGAAATTTTATACGAAGGTGTTCCACAATGCAAAAAGTATAATATCTTTGAGTAAAATCAGTAAAATATTGAATTTTCTAAATAGGAGCCGTGTTCACTCTGGGGGTCGGTTCCACCAAAAATCTAAAATTGAGTTGTTGAATTTTGTAACCGTAGCGAAGCACGGGAAAACAGCTAGTTCCAAATATTCTTCCTATTGATTGCTAACCATCATACGCACACTACTCCAAGTATATTATTTATCGTTTGGGCGTACTATGGACCGCGTCTAACTCACGTTTGCTCGCTTCCTTCTTCTTTCTTTTCCAATATCTCTTCATGCGTTCACTCCTGTTTTTTTCTTCTTCGTCTGTGATTATGGTGTTGCAATGCCTATAAGTACCAGGGTGTCTACCAGACTGGAAATTCTGGAAAACCTGGAATTGTCAGAGAATTTTAGGAGACTGGAAAATGTCAGGGAATTTAGGAAAAAACGCCAAAAGTCAGGGAATTTTTCTATCTCAATGGCCAATTTTATGCGTGAACATGCTTTTCCTGAAAAATTTCGCCTGCGTCGTTTATTATCGTTTTCCTCTAAAATTTTGGTATGCATGTTTAGGGTATGAAGGAATTTTGCTGTATAGTTTTTGGTGTCTCTGGGTCCCACTATTGTGCTTTTTGAAGCCAGTTGGGGGAGACAAAATCTTGAAAAAGTACACTGGAAAATCTGGAAAAGTCAGGGAATTTCACTTTGACGATTTGGTAGACATCCTGAAGTACATTCAACTTATCATCGATTATGGTCGGTTCTATCGACCTGGAATGCATATCATCGCATTTTCAGCCGATGACCTATGGAAATATTTTCGGTTGACACCTATTTTTTATCTGTCCTATTTTTCATAAACTTGAATCTGGAAATTGTGAGGATATTTGAGAAGAGCAACAACGCTACCATTTTTTTTATTGATTAAACCGTACAAAATTTGGTGTATAGTTTTTGGGGTCCCTGGGCCCCAATATTGTGCTTTTTGAAGTCAGATGGGGGAGACAAAAATCTAGAAAAAGTACACTGGAAAATCTGGAAAAGTGGACTGAAAAACCTGGAAAAGTCAGGGAATTTTACTTTGACGATTTGGTAGACACCCTGACAATCAAATCTGTCTATCTGATTCGATAAAAGAAAAGAAAAAAACCTAATTGCTATTAATAGTATTGATTTTTTCATTTCAGGTTTCAGGTCTCGCGCTGCTTTCAAATTAATTCAATTGAACAGAAAATTTGAATTTCTTCAAAAAAGTAAAGTATGTGTAGATCTTTGTGCAGCTCCAGGAGGGTGGATGCAAGTGGCCAAACAAAATATGATGGCTTCCAGTATTGTCATTGGTAAGTAATTACTCATATCCTTTGTTTTCTTGTGTTTATTTCAGGTTCACTGAAATTCTACACTAGTAGTTCTCAGGGTGTCTACCAGACTGGAAATCCTGGAATTGTCAGGGAATTTAAGGAGACTGGAAATGTCAGGGAAAAGTCAGGGAATTTAGCAAAAAAAGGGGAGACATAATCTTGAAAAACTACACTGGAAAATCTGGAAAAGTAGACTGAAAAACCTGGAAAAGTCAGGGAATTTCATTTTGACGATTTGGTAGACACCCTGAAATTCTACACTAGTAGTTCTGTGAACTGTAGATCGCATATATTTGTATATTCGTGAGCTAGATTCCTCTTTGGAGCTAAGTGAGCCCCTGCACCTAAACCTCATCTGGGCTTTTTGTGCTTGGAAGGTAGCCTGTTTTCCTAGTCAAGGCCATAGATCTGAGCTAGCTTTATCACCCTTTTGGCTAGGTATTTTTCGTGGATGTCGAGTCTGAGTTGCAGCTGTCCCATGCTTAGTCTCCACGCAAGTAGGGAATTAACAGTCAAAAATGACGTGAGAAGCAGTGTCCTCATCTTTCCCACAAAACCTACACATAACCTGGTCCTGATGGAAGCCCATCATCTGTAGGTGTTTTCTTAGGTAACAGTGGCCAGCAGTAATCAGGCCTGTGACCAATCTGATATTTTTTCGACTGAGGGGAAGGATCTGAATTATGAGAGATTACTGGATGGTCCCTGTAGCATGGCCTTACTATGTCTCGGACCTGAGACGGCCCTCCACCGTTCAAGGCGTCCGTAGATCACACACAGTTAAACTGTCCACCCTGTGGCCCCAAATGGACCAATAAGGACCACAAATTAAAGTACAATTTAGAAATTACAAACCAAACAGAGTTCTAAACTCCAGTCCACCAGAGATATCTCCGGATGAGCAAAGGCTTCCACGCGCCACCAGATCAATTCTGGCACAGCTCCGCTCTGGTTGGTCCAAAATCCTTAATACATACATGAACAGGATAGATCCAAATATTGAGGACAAATGCAACTTGTGTAAAGGAAGCCCCCACAACACTGACCACCTCTTCAACTGACAAGCCAACCCCACAACATTTACACCAATAGACCTGTGGCTCAACCTGGTAGATGTGGCCAAGTTCTTTAAGTTACCAGTCTCTGGAGAAGATGGAGTGACATGACGATGGTGAAGCTGCTGCTACTACTACAACAACAAATTGGGCCAATGTTGTCTTGTTGATCTGGGCAATATTTTTTTCTTCTCCTTAGTTGATTATTGTGCTGGTTGTAAGTACGGGAAACATTATAAGAAAATTGTAGCTTTAAAGCAGAGGTTCCCAAACTGGGGGCGTGAAGGCAAACCAAGGGGGCGGCGAGACCAGTTGAATTATTATCGTTTAGTTAAAATATATGTACACAATTTTTTTACAAAGGTAATTTTATTGAACAAGAGATGTTTAGAAAATTTGAATGAGATAGCATTCAGCAACACATTAGCGTTTTGAATGAGATAGNGAGAATTGAGGGAACAAAGAGGGTAGATGGGAGAGGGTTTGAGGCCGATTTTGTGGAGGTGCAGAGCATGGCAATTTATCGCGTGCTTCCAAATATTTCCCTTCAATGTCATTGCTGCTGGCTTCCGGGGCAGTAGGTAAAATGAGTGAAATTCATAGGAGAATTGAGGGAACAAAGAGGGTAGATGGAAGAGGGTTTGAGGCCGATTTTGTGGAGGTGCAGAGCATGGCAAATTATCGCGTGCTTCCAAATATTTCCCTTCAATGTCATTGCTGCTGGCTTCCGGGGCAGTAGGTAAAATGAGTGAAATTCATAGGAGAATTGAGGGAACAAAGAGGGTAGATGGGAGAGGGTTTGAGGCCGATTTTGTGGAGGTGCAGAGCATGGCAATAATGTACCTTTAGTGATCTAAAGTAAGTTGGCCGATTTCGTCTGTAAGTTTTGAATAATACTTCCTCTACTGGTTTCCAACTCTTGACTCTAATACACCATTTTTGTTTACAATAATTGAGAAAAAACTGCCAAATTGGCACAGGGTTTATTATTTTTCCAGTTTTGTTATAAAATATTAAATTATTATTATTAAAATAACAGGCTTACATACCCTGTTATTTTAATGTAAAATTATTGGAGTACTTCATTTTATGATATATGGACAGTAGGGTGTTTCTTCATTTTATGATATATGGACAGTAGGGTGTTTCTTCATTTNCAATATCTTTGGTTGAAGATATAACAACTGACAAATGTCGAATAGCCATCACACGAGAATTAAAAACGTGGAAAGCGGATGTGGTTCTTCATGATGGGTCTCCCAACGTGGGAATGAATTGGATATATGACGCGTATCAACAATGTTGTCTTACGTTATCAGCTCTAAAATTAGCTTCGGGAATTATGCGAGAAGGTGGATGGTTTGTCACCAAAGTGTTTCGAACAGCTCTAAAATTAGCTTCGGGAATTATGCGAGAAGGTGGATGGTTCGTCACCAAAGTGTTTCGATCTTCAGATTATACTGCCTTGTTGTGGATATTTAAACAACTGTTTCAAAAGGTATGTTTAATAGGGTGGGTCGAAAAACGAAAATATTTTTTTTAATTAACGCTATAGCACGGAAAACTTGTGGGTGATCAAAATAAGACTTTTGAGATAAAAAAACTCTGCCAATGTGACACCTGGGTTTATTATTTTTCTGGCAAAAAATAATGCATTTTTTTGGGGGGTACCCCCAATAAAAAAAATTTTTGGGGGTACCCCCCCAAAAAAAATTTGAGGGGGGTTATCATGATGATGTCATTCAAGACGCGGTTTTCACTCTCCATTCGCTGGAAACTTGCAAACCAGCTACTCACATTGACCTCACCCAGTCTCTTTAACATCTATTGGTCATTCAAGACGGGGGTTTTTACTCTCCATTCTCTGGAAACTTGCAAACCAGCTACCCACATTGACCTCACCCAGTNTACATTTTCCAGTTTTCAACTATCATTAAAAATGGTCTCCATGGGACCGCGGATGGTGAATTTAAAACATAGACCTCACTATAATCGGCCAAAAAATGACGTCTCCGTGGCAGAGTGCGCATCGCACTCGGCTTGCACCACGGAGGTTTCGGGTTCGATTCCCGGACGGGTCGAAAATTTGACAAAGGTTTTTTTCGAATTTTCTACTTGGTCTGGTTGTGTTGTGGGTGTAACTCAGCCTCCTGGGGACAATTGAGTAGCTATGGTAATAGCGCCAAGGAAATTGTTAAAGTGTAGCTTAGGCTTAGTGATATTGGAGTGAATGTTGGAAATACCTTGTAATGCTATGATGCCCACAAACATTGTGACATAATAACACAAGGAAATATACATTTAAATTTACAATTCTCAAGAATACAATATTTGATTACAAAGTGCTTTTCCCCTAAGCTGTGCAGAACATCACAAATGCCCCGCGTACATCTTCTTTATCCGAGGCCTTGTTCTTCCTTTTCGTTCACCATTATCAGATTTTTTTTCATTTCGGATATTTGTTCAAAGTTTATCAAAGCCCTTAAGTTTGGAACTTAAAACTTCTCCTTAAATGATTTTTGTTTTCAATTTATATTTTCAGGTTCATGCCACCAAACCTCAAGCATCACGAAAAGAGTCTGCTGAAATTTTCGTTGTATGTCAACATTATCTTGCGCCTTCTAAACTAGATGGGAAATTTTTTGATGCCAAATATGCTTTCAAAGAAGTTGTCGTCGACAATAGTACAATTAATTTATTTAATAAGAAAAAAGGAAATTTTAAGAAACGAGCATTGGGTTATCCGAGCGATGTGAACGTTTTGTACAAAAGTTTACCCGTCACGAGATTTGTTCTACATGAAACGCCTACAATACTTTTGCAACATGCCACAGAGGTAAATAATGTCATGTGAAAAGTGTCGCGACATTCTGCGGACAAAACAGTATTTGGAGGCGGTAGCTCTAATGGGGAAAGGGACGATGACACGGGCCTTACTTGATTGAACGTTGAGATGATGATGGTTAGGTTACACTTACTAGTCGGCCAGGTTAAAGTTTATTATTCACTATTTATATATATACAAAAGTGAATGTCTGTTTGTTTATTTGATTTCCAATTTTGTATGGAAATTCAAATTTTTGTTTGATTCAAATAAAATTATGTACAAAATCGGTTAGTGCCGATATAATTTAATAGAATTGAACACCAAGTTTGTTGGCTAGAACGTGTTGGGAATCAGTAATGTGTGTGTGTGTGTGTGTGTGTGTGTGTTATACAGAAAAAAATGCCATTCAATTTGCTGACTTCAAGATAAGGCTTTTCCAAGAGTTGTTGTGGAACGAACAGACATACAGGAGTTTAATATGGAGTTAAAACTAGATCTCACTTTGTTCTGTCAAAAGGACGGCTTAGAAAGTTTACGTGGTGATAACTTTGTTGGGAAGAGGTTAAAATCTTTAGGGACGGTAGATAAATCAATAAATTTTCTAGGGTCGGTAGTCAACGCATTCAACTTTTCGGGGTCCTTAGTCAACTCATTAAATTTTTCAGGGTCGGTAGTCAACTCATTAAGTTTACAGGGTCGGTAGTCAACTCATTAAATTTACAGGGTCGGTAGTCAACTCATTAAGTTTACAGGGTCGGTAGTCAACTCATTGAGTTTACAGGGTCGGTAGTCAACTCATTGAGTTTACAGGGTCGGTATTCAACTCATTGGGTTTACAGGGTCGGTAGTCAACTCATTAAGTTTACAGGGTCGGTAGCATTATGTTTACAGGGTCGGTAGTCAACTCATTAAGTTTACAGGGTCGGTAGTCAACTCATTAAGTTTATATGGTCGGTAGTCAACTCATTAATTTTACAGGGTCGGTAGTCAACTTACTAGGTGGGTCCGTAGACAAAAACGGGCGGAGCCATCCGTTTTATCTCGAATTTTCGCGCACCACATAAACTTTAGCATATTGCTCCATTATTCCGTTAAAACAAGATTTTTAGAGAATACCGCACCTTTCTTGATTGCATCATGCCGTTGAGTAGTAGGTTCTATTTAAAGCGCAAAATAATCGGCCGAAAAATCGGAAACGGTTCAAGATATCGTTCGGAAAATAGGTACATACAGATTATGAAAAAAAAATTTGGTAAAAGTCGGTTGAGTAGTTTCGGAGGAGTAGGGTAACAAAAGTTTGCAGTTTGTAGAGAGTATAAGGCTACGCTTCGCTCCGCCCAATAAAACTCTTTTTATTTTTCCAGATGTATTTTGATGATGATAAATTTCTAAATCACCCCACCACTACCAATGAAATCAAGGAATGTATTAAAGATATTCGCGTTCTGGGAAGAAAAGATATTCGAAATCTTTTGAAATGGTGGAAAGGCCTTCATGATGAATTTGCAGAGAAAGAAGAGGAAGAAGGTGAAGAGATCGGCGAAACGGCGAAGAAACCCGAAGAGGAAGAAGTGGGCGACGATGACGAAGAAAAAGAAATGAGAAAAGTGGCGAAAGAAATTGAACAGATACAAGTAAGTAACAGGGTGTCTACCAAATCGTCAAAGTGAAATTCCCTGACTTTTCCAGGTTTTTCAGTCTACTTTTCCAGATTTTCCAGTGTACTTTTTCAAGATTTTTTTCTCCCCCATCTGACTTCAAAAAACACAATATTGGGGCCCAAGGACCCCAAAAACTATACAGCAAATTTTCTTCATACTCTAAAATTGTATACCAAAATTGTAGAGGAAAACGATAATAAGCGCCGCAGGCGAAATTTTTCAGGAAAAACATGTTCAGCCATAAAATTGGCCATTGAGATAAAAAAACAACAACTCAGTTTGAAAAATTTCCTAACTTTTGGCGTTTTTTCCTAAATTTCCTGACTTTTCCCTGACATTTCCAGTCTCCTAAAATTCCCTGACAATTCCAGGATTTCCAGTCTGGTAGACACCCTGAAGTAGATGTATGGATTTTGAGTTCAATCAGAAAAAAGCTCAAGCTTCAATGGTCTTAAGGTTGCTGTATTGAAAGAAGAATATCGATATTATCGGATGGTCGAATATCGATATAAATTATTGGTTATATCGAAACCTTAATATCGATAGTGGGCTTTAGCGGTATAAATATCGACAGCCCTAACTCCAATAAGCAGCAAAGCAGCGTGATTTCTGACGCAGGTACCTTTTTATATATATATATATTTTTTTTTCGGTACCGATATTTTTTTCGATATTATCGATAATATAGAATCGATAATTTAGTGCCTATCGAAACCCAAATATCGACATAATATGTTGTTGTTGTAGCAACTTCAGCAGACGTCCGCTCCTCCTGGATCCCATACACAATTGAGCTCCAGAAACCCGGCTACCCGTCGTGACCTTCTCCAGAGGTCAACTGCAGTGAGCTCCGTTGGCCTGGCTGGGCAGTGAAATAAATGACACGTGTCATGTGGTGAACTACCGCACTCGTCACACACATCAGGGAACGTTCGGGTCAATGCGATTCATGTATGTCTTTAGCATGGTCAAGAAACCGGATCTTTAGTTGTACCAATTTGCTGCGGGTTTCACGTGGCAGTTCTTTCTCTTCCATAGCTATAGGTGGTGGTGGACCTTTTAATATTCTGTTGGGTGCGTATTGACTGACCGTCCTGTTGACAACTCTGGTGTGAATTTCCTTGATGCTCCACTTCAGACAAGGGCGTAGCCAGCATCCGGCCTAGGAAATCATTTTATCTAGTGTATATTTAAGTTGCCCCTTCCGTGCTGCATACTCGAGAATTTCTAGGAGGGGGCAGCTGCCCCCATCTGCCCCCCCTTCTTACGCCCATGCAGATGAAACTCATCCAACCCATTCGTGCTCAACAAATGATGGATGTTTTCCCTCAAACGCTTCACTGTCATCCTGATTGATCATGGTGGCTCATCCCCAATGACAAGGTTATTACAAGGATTATATATATATATATATACTAGCTGTTTCGCACGTGCTTCGCTACGATTCTTATGTTGNCGTAGCTCCACGATGGCTAAACGTAGAGACTTGAAACTTGGTACACAGGTCCCTTTTAGTATGTAGGTGCGTAATAAGAAAGGAAAATTTTTAAGTTCAAGTGGGAGCAAGTTACCACCAAAAATTGACGCTATTTAGCGGGTCTTTTTGCAATTTTTTTTTCTTTGGCAAACTAAAAGAGATAACGAAAAATTACCGAGAATAGACCCCACAAATTAGTATATAAGTATATAAGGACCTCATGAAAAATATAAAATTTGAAAATTTCCGGTTTCTCCCCGATTTATGAACGATTTTCACCACCAAAAAAATCGGAATTGAGAAGTACCACTTCGGGATGAACGAGAAAGCTGAAAGTTGATACAAAGGTGTTCCGAAGTACAAAAAGTAATTTTTAAGTAAAATATTGAATTTTCTAAATAGGAGCCGTGTTCACTCTGGGGGTCGGTTCCACGAAAAATCTAAAATTAAGAAAATTTAATTTCGCGATCTCGAAATTGTTGTTGAATTTTGTAACCGTAGCGAAGCACGGGAAAACAGCAAGTAATTAATAATTCCATCAAAAAACTTTTTTTTTTTAATTTGGCTTAACGTCTCTTTAACAATCTATTGGTCATTCAAGACGAGGGTTTTACCCTCCATTCGCTGGAAACTTGCAAACCAGCTACCCACATTGACCTCACCCAGCCTGGGTTGGGCCGGAAAAAGCCAACGCTACGTGGTGTTCCCAAGCGGTCACCCATCCAAGTACTGACCACGCCCGGACGTTGCTTAACTTCAGTGATCTGACGGGAACTGGTGTATTCAACGTGGTATGACCTCTGTGTTGGAATTCCTTACTTTTAAAATACTAACTGGCAACTTTGTTGGAATTCCTTACTTTTAAAATACTAACTGGCAACTTTGTTGGAATTCTTTACTTTTAAAATACTAACTGGCAACTTTGTTGGAATTCCTTACTTTTAAAATACTAACTGGCAACTTTGTTGGAATTCCTTACTTTTAAAATACTAACTGGCAACTTTGTTGGAATTCCTTACTTTTTTAAAATACTAACTGGCAACTTTGTTGGAATTCCTTACTTTTAAAATACTAACTGACAACTTTGTTGGAATTCCTTACTTTTAAAATACTAACTGGCAACTTTGTTGAATTTTTTTTTCGCAGGATGAGGATCGCCGAGAACTTAAACGTAAAAAGAAAAAGGTCTCCAAAGAAAGGTCCAAATTGCAAGAGAGAATGAATTTGAAGATGTTACTGAAAGGCGATCTGGGCCCCACCGAAAATGACGACGAGGAGATGTTTCGACTGAGTCAAATAAAAACTATTGATCAACTCGACTTGGTAACCAGTTCTAAACCAGAAGTGTATGCTGACTCAGACGAAGAACATATTGACGTGTTACCCAAACGGGTTCGATATGATGTGGAAAAGTCACAGCTTGATGATTCGGGTAAGATGAGGCTACTTTGGGTTATTATTTTCAATAATGTACCTTTGGAATCGTCAAATTAGAACTATTGATCAACTCGACTTGGTAACCAGTTCTAAACCAGAAGTGTATGCTGACTCAGACGAAGAACATATTGACGTGTTACCCAAACGGGTTCGATACGATGTGGAAAAATCACAGCTTGATGATTCGGGTAAGATGAGGCTACTTTGGGTTATTATTTTCAATAATGTACCTTTGGAATCGTCAAATTAGAACTATTGATCAACTCGACTTGGTAACCAGTTCTAAACCAGAAGTGTATGCTGACTCAGACGAAGAACATATTGACGTGTTACCCAAACGGGTTCGATACGATGTGGAAAAATCACAGCTTGATGATTCGGGTAAGATGAGGCTACTTTGGGTTATTATTTTCAATAATGTACCTTTGGAATCGTCAAATTAGAACTATTGATCAACTCGACTTGGTAACCAGTTCTAAACCAGAAGTGTATGCTGACTCAGACGAAGAACATATTGACGTGTTACCCAAACGGGTTCGATACGATGTGGAAAAATCACAGCTTGATGATTCGGGTAAGATGAGGCTACTTTGGGTTATTATTTTCAATAATGTACCTTTGGAATCGTCAAATTAGAACTATTGATCAACTCGACTTGGTAACCAGTTCTAAACCAGAAGTGTATGCTGACTCAGACGAAGAACATATTGACGTGTTACCCAAACGGGTTCGATACGATGTGGAAAAATCACAGCTTGATGATTCGGGTAAGATGAGGCTACTTTGGGTTATTATTTTCAATAATGTACCTTTGGAATCGTCAAATTAGAACTATTGATCAACTCGACTTGGTAACCAGTTCTAAACCAGAAGTGTATGCTGACTCAGACGAAGAACATATTGACGTGTTACCCAAACGGGTTCGATACGATGTGGAAAAATCACAGCTTGATGATTCGGGTAAGATGAGGCTACTTTGGGTTATTATTTTCAATAATGTACCTTTGGAATCGTCAAATTAGAACTATTGATCAACTCGACTTGGTAACCAGTTCTAAACCAGAAGTGTATGCTGACTCAGACGAAGAACATATTGACGTGTTACCCAAACGGGTTCGATACGATGTGGAAAAATCACAGCTTGATGATTCGGGTAAGATGAGGCTACTTTNTTTTCAAGATGGCGGAGAACGCACAAGGGTTGGGAGGTCGAAAACTTAGCTTTTTAAAGAGGAGGTCCATAGCTACAAACATATATAAAAATCGAGATTTCCCCAATTATTACATTGAAACACCCTTTTTTTGTCTCTGACTACTGGGCTATTAGTAGGTATGACATATTTAGGGTCTAATTACGTTCCAGATTTGGAATCGACACAAGAACCCTCCCCTCAATTTCTTTGCCCCTCCCCCCAATAAAAAAATTGGGGGGCAAAAAAGGTTTATTATTTTATGCCAGAAAAATAATAAACCCATATGCCACATTGGCAGAGTTTTTTTTTTTCACACGACTAGAAAAATTGTCACGAAAGTCACGAAAAAAAAAATACCCCCCGCTCAAAATTTGATATTATGCGTTTATCAAATAAAAAAAAATCCGTTTGTCCGCCGTATACCGTGATGGGCACTTTTGCCACTTAGCGTTGACCGATTTGGATGAAATTTGGTATATAGGTCCCATCTGGGCTCTAATTGTGCCCGAAACTTTTGGGTGCAATCGAATACAACACCTTGGAGATTTTGGCTCGTTTTTAGCGGTTTTTAGTATTGCTGTCTAAAAGGCGAATGGTAAGAGCTAGAGATTTGAAATTTTGTATGTATGTCATATTTGGGGTCTGAGTTAGCTTCGAAACTTTTGGGTTCAATCAAATATACCGCTGGCGTTTTTACCGCTTTAAAGCGGTTTTCATTAATCCTGTCCTAAAAAGAGAATGGTAAGAGCCAGAGACTTCAAATTTAGTAGGTATGTCAAATTTAGGATCTAATTACGCCCCAGATTTGGAATCACCACGAGAACCCCCACCNTATGTCAAATTTAGGGTCTAATTAGATTTGGAATCATCATGATAACCCCCCTCAAATTTTTTGGGGGGTACCCCCAAAAAAATATTGGGGGGGTACCCCCCAAAAAATGTATTATTTTTTGCCAGAAAAATAATAAACCCAGGTGTCACATTGGCAGAGTTTTTTTGTTTGAGGAAAGATTTTAAATATTTAAAATTCTCGTCGGATCGAATTTTTTAAATTTAGACAGAAAAATCTATCTAATTTTTCTATTAAATTTGAAAAAGTGAATCCGACGAAAATTTAAAATAATTAAAATGAACAAAAAAAACTTTAATCAAAACTTGTAAATCTATTACCAAATTATTATTATTAATAATAATACCGGAATCATCTTTTTCTTGATGAAATTTCATTCACACATANTTTATTATTTTTTGCCAGAAAAATAAAAAACCCATGTGTCACATTGGCAGAGTTTTTTTTCTTCTAAATAGCCGCCCATTTCACCTTAGACAAAGGTACCGCGATTCGTAGCAAACGGATTTAGAGATAGGTAGTTATATTATGAAATGGATTTAAATTTTAGACAAAGGTACCGTGGTTCATAGCAAACGGATTTAGAGATAGGTAGTTATATTATGAAATGGATTTAAATTTTAGACANCTTGATGACTTTTTTGCTTCCAAAAATCATTTTATCTAGTGTAAATTTAAGTTTCCCCTTCCGTGCTGCATACTCTTGGGAATTTCTAGGGGAGGGGAGGGCAGTTGCTCCTAGCTGCCCCCTTCCTACGCCCATGTTGGTAAGTGGGCGGAGCCCCGGGGCTCACTTTCTACAAAAAAAAAAAAATACCGCATGAATACTATTTTTGTACAAACTTTTTTCAATAAACATTCACTTTCAAATAAAAAATGGACTATGAAAATATGCTAAGCTGTTATGACCTTGCTTGTCAAGTAGAATGGTGCACCAAATATTTTCCTGAGGGTTTTAGACTGAAACTGTTGTATAATACAGAGTCAGGGTGTCTACCAGACTGGAAATCCTGGAAAACCTGGAATTGTCAGGGAATTTAGGTAAAAATGCCGAAAAAAAGCCAAAAGTCAGTGAATTTTTCAAATTGAAAAATTTCGCCTGCGGCGCTTATTATCGTTTTCCTCTAAAATTTTGTTATACATGTTTACGGTACGAAGGAAATTTGCTGTATAGGCCCACAAAGGCCCTGGGCCCCAATATTGTGCTTTTTGAAGTCAGATGGGGGAGACTTAGTCTTGAAAAAGTACACTGGAAAATCTGGAAAAGTAGACTGAAAAACCTGGAAAAGTCAGGGAATTTCACTTTGACGATTTGGTAGACACCCTGAGGGTGCACCAGAAAAAACTGATGATTTTAAAAATTATGCTACACATGCAATTTTTGGGATAAAATGACAGTTTTTGTTTTATTTGAAAGGAAAAAAAGGGGATTTATTTTGATGTATTGAACGGAGAGTACTCTGTTGTATTGCATTATCGCACAGTTTCTACGTTTTCATGTTTTCTAACTGTTCTTGTTCTGCCTAAAGGCTTCTTTTTCAATGCAGAATCAGTTTCTCCGAAATTTTGGAGCCATTGCAGAAACCCTCCCACGTTGTTGTTGTTGTTGTTAACGTTCTCAACGACTCTCACTGTGTCTTCAGGCCAAGAAAGGCAACCTCTCCAACAGGATCTGCCCATAATGCTGGAAGCTCTAGATTAGTTGGGTTTGATGGATAGTTGCTGGCTGCTCATGCTTTACATCATGAGCAACCAGCATACATAGACGACAACGATCAGATACTTCAGGTTTTAGCAAGAGTTTATATACAAACTCTTTGAGGAAGTATCTGGAGCAGCACGGCTGGGTCTAACGGAGGAAAAACACAGTGAGTTGTCATCGGAACGGTGTTGATGGTCTTTGGCCATGCCCGAGGGCACGGGTAGCCCCGGTACGAAGAACCAACCATCTTGGGGGCCCTCCCACGTGATCTAATCTGGTGGTGAGAACGAAACTTTCCCCCAAGTATTGTCATCTTGATCACCACAAATGCACAATATTCAGAGATTTACGAATCCATTGTACCTGAATTTCTTTCTGTTGGAAAAGAAATGACACCAACATCAACAAAAGACAAATTATGGACCTGGTAGTGAACATGTTAAACTCGTCCGGTTATTCTGGCGCACTCTGTGTTTATAAAAATTATTTAACCCTAGCATTGCCAGGGAGGGGGGTATTGAGAAAATCAGTTGTAGCTTAAATACCGGGTTTTTTTTCATAATTTTTCTGCGGTCCCACTGTACGGTTTTAAGCTGATCTAGATAAAGTCTAAAACACGTAGGTACTAAAAACGTTTTCCATGAGCTGGATATGGTTGACTAAAGTTGACTAAACTAAAGTTCAAAATTCGCCTGAAAAACGATCTCTTAGAATCTGGCCCTTACAACATAGAAGAGATTTTATGACTAATCCTGTTTAAGAGTTTTTTTTTATTATTTTTTTTATTATTAACCCTAGCATTGACAAGGGGGGCGGGTACAAAGTACCCGCGTTTTAGCAAAAAGCTTATAGTAATCAATTTATGATACTTATTTTAATGAGACCTTTAATAATTATCACAAAGAATATTTTCTATCATAGTATATAAAAATATGTATGTTCTAAGCCTTCTAAGGGATGATATTGAAGCCAAACTTTGGGCGGGGGTACTGCGGGTAATGCATGTAACCAATACATTGATTGTCTAAAGCTACCATTAAAAGCTACCATAAATTGTCTAAAGAGTCTAAAATGTCTAATTATGTACCACATGCAAGAAATAAGTGTGTGTAAACACTGTCAAAAGACATTTTTCTGTGTGGGATGTCAGGAAGGACAAAGTTCTGGTTCAGAATAGATTTCCTAGGGTCTAGCGATTTTTTTTTTTTTTATTTTCATTTACATTATTTTATTCCTGGGATTTAATTTTATTTTTATGTAAGATAATAAGATAATAATTGATTTAGTTTATATTTTTTTTAGTTTATAATAAGGTAATAGCGACTTATTGTAATAAAAAAAAAAATCATTTTATCCTTTATTTGCACACTTTTGCAAGTCGAAAGATAAAAAGAAACTGAAACAAGTGAAATACCTATTTTTGGATAATTCGCCTGAGTCATACAAACAATACATAAAAAAAAGGATTTAAAAAGGTCTCGCATTTTTTATTGCATGGCAGATGGCAGCATATCGCCTTTCATGTAACGTTCTATCCTGTATTTTGTTTGCGGGTACTTTGTACCCCCCCCCCCCCTTGGCAATGCACGTAATTGTATAGAGATTGACAATCCTAGGGTTAATATTTGTTTTTTATTCAAAGGCTTAGACTTGTCGGATGATGATGATAAAGACAAGAAAAAGAAGGAGCCCGAGAGAAAGAAAAAGATGACAAAAGAAGAATTGAAGAAATGGAAAACTGTGGACGATCATCCGCTGATAACAAAATTAGACAATAGAACACAATTGGACAGGAGAGTTCAGAAAGCCAATTTGTGGTTTGACAAGGTTAGTTTAGATGGGCGGGGCCTCCATCAGATATGTGGACGNAGGATTGTTTTACCAACTTTGAATTTCATTATTATTAATTATGAGTTTCAGAATGAATTAAATTACTAATATTATACGCATTATTATTCTTGCGAGAATTAATTTGAATTGAATTTTCTTTCCCAGAAAATTCTGTTTCCCATACTTAATAATTTTCCGAGGGCGCAAATTCTCGGAAACTTTGCATAGGTTATTCATGTCTGAAAAGAATCTCACTTGAAATTGTGAGCAGTTTCTTGAAAGTAACGTCCTCACGGGGTCACAGTTTATGATGAAATAGCGCACAGAAACTAAGTAGATATTTGTGAACGTTAATAGTGAACTCCACTTTTGACCCCGGTATACATCCCGAAATGCACTTGTATATGTGTATGTATGTTTGCTGGGCAGGCGGCCCAATATTTTTTTTTTAATTATTTTTTAAAACTTGATTACGATATTTTCTTCTATAAATGACTACAACACTAACGTGAACACCTGATTGTTCAGAAAGCCAATTTGTGGTTTGACAAGGTTAGTTTAGATGGAAAGGGCCTCCATCAGATATGTGAACGATCATCCGCTGATAACAAAATTAGACAATAGAACACAATTGGACAGGAGAGTTCAGAAAACCAATTTGTGGTTTGACAAGGTTAGTTTAGATGGGCGGAGCCTCCATCAGATATGTGGACGATCATCCGCTGATAACAAAATTAGACAATAGAACACAATTGGACAGGAGAGTTCAGAAAGCCAATTTGTGGTTTGACAAGGTTAGTTTAGATGGAAGGGGCCTCCATCAGATATGTGGACGATCATCCGTTGATAACAAAATTAGACAATAGAACACAATTGGACAGGAGAGTTCAGAAAGCCAATTTGTGGTTTGACAAGGTTAGTTTTAGATGGGAGAGGACTCCATCAGATATGTGGACGATCATCCGCTGATAACAAAATTAGACAATAGAACACAATTGGACAGGAGAGTTCAGAAAGCCAATTTGTGGTTTGACAAGGTTAGTTTTAGATGGGCGGGGCCTCCATCAGATATGTGGACGATCATCCGCTGATAACAAAATTAGACAATAGAACACAATTGGACAGGAGAGTTCAGAAAGCCAATTTGTAGTTTGACAAGGTTAGTTTAGATGGGCGGGGCCTCCATCAGATATGTGGACGATCATCCGCTGATAACAAAATCAGACAATAGAACACAATTGGACAGGAGAGTTCAGAAAGCCAATTTGTGGTTTGACAAGGTTAGTTTATTTTCGATAATTGAGTGTATTTTCGATAATTGAGGACTTGGGAGTCCACAAACGTCTCACAAATATTTTTTTAAAGGTAATATTAATGAAATAGTTTTCAAAAACGATCAAACATGACAAACGTGTTTGTCAACCCTATCAGACTATTTAGACAAATTTTGATCACTTTTGTGTTTGATAGCAAAGCAATCAAATAGTGAATTTAATCAAATATATTTGCCGATTACACTGTTTGGTACTGTTTGAAGTAAGTAAAAATGACAAAATTTTGCATGTTGTTGTTGTTAACGTTCTCAACGACTCTCACTGTCTCTCCAGGCCAAGAAAGGCGGCCTCTCCAACAGGATCTGTCCATAATGCTGACGGCTCTAGATTAGTTGGGTTTGATGGATAAGTTGCTGGCTGCTCATGACGTAAATCATGAGCAGCCAGCATACATAGACGACAACGATCAGATACTTCAGGGTTTAGCCAGGATCTATATACAAACTCTTTGAGGAAGTATCTGGAGCAGCACGCCTGGGTCCAACGGAGGAAAAACACAGTGAGTTGTCGGAACTTCGTACCGGGGCTACGCCGTGCCCGAGGGCAGGGGTAGCCCCGGTACGAAGAACCAAACATTTGTTACGAGGAACCAACCAAAATTTTGCATCATGACAAATACTGTGATACCACCTTAAGTATATTTTATTTTTCGTTTTTTGCAGGATATTTTCAAAAATGTGGAAAAAGAAGAGGACGAAGATTTCGAATTGGACAAGATTGCCTCCATTTTGAAAGACAAAGGCAAAGTGATCCGAGATAAACAAAGCAAGTTTGAGGAGAAAACTAGTAAACCACTCAAAGCTCCTGGACAAAAGATTGTTAGTTTCATGAACTCGGAGGAGGGCGAAACGGAGTTGACCAAGTTGAAAAAGGAAATTGAGGAGGGGTAAGAATAATATTTATTAAATGGTGTTAAGTTTTTGACGACATTCAGGCTGTTTTGAGATCGAACAGGACCACAGTCTGAAAGGATCACTTCACAATATTATTTTCTATGTTCGTAAGGTCTGTATTCAAGTAAATGGTTTCATTGTGATTCTGATCTGTATCTATTTATACTTATAAAACGCAAAGCCCAGTTGGTATACTGACTGACTGATAATCAACGTAGCTCCACGATGGCTAAACGTAGAGACTTGAAATTTGGCACACAGGTTCCTTTTAGTATGTAG
>JAAEEI010000214.1:288-14384 GCA_012654025.1 Pachypsylla venusta
AATGTGATCAGGAAAAATTGACTTTGCTGCGTGCTTAAAATCTGAGATCTCATCAATAGGGCCCTCCGCTACGTTTATATCTTTTTCATATTTTTGTGCCAGTCTCGTTAATGCGAGTTCATTACAGAAAACCAGAGCTCTCTAGGATCTACCGTTCACGAATTAAGTTTTTATGATCCCAAATAAGTAATTCAATAAAAAATAGTGTTCCAACAAGATGGTAGTCCCACCCACTTTGACCACAGAGTTCGAGTTTTCTTAGGCCAAAATTTTCTAAAAAGCTGGATATATAGGTTTGGTCCAAGAACCACCAATAGAAGCTTCTCATTATATGTCCAGAATACCTTTAATTTTTCTTAAAGAGTTCAAAGGATTTCAAATTAGAAAGTTATTCTGAAAGATGTTTTGTCTGAATAAGGACCCATATCTCATTTTCATTGAAAAGAGAGGAAGACGAAAGCTATGACGTTCTTCAGATCCTTGGGGATCTCTCCTCCAAACAATGTGAAAGGTAGGTAATTTTAGGGGGATTAATTTTAGACTAAAAAATTTTTGGCCTCGGCCAGCCTTTTAGGCTAGGTCAAAATCTTAAATGAGAAGGTATATCAAGTGACACCTTGTTTTAAAGGTCTCGTTAATACGAGTTCATTACAGAAAACCAGAGCTCTCTAGGATCTACCGTTCACGAATTAAGTTTTTATGATCCCAAATCTGACGTTCATCAGATCCTTGGGGATCTCTCCTCAAACAATGTGAAAGGTAGGTAATTTTAGGGGCATTAATTTTAGACCAAAAATTTTTTGGCCTTGGCCAGCCCTTTAGGCTAGGCCAAAATCTTAAATGAGAAGGTATATCAAGTGACACCTTGTTTTAAAGGTCTCGTTAATGCGAGTTCATTACAGAAAACCAGAGCTTTCTAGGATCTACCGTTCACGAATTAAGTTTTTATGATCCCAAAAAAGAAATTCAGTAAAAAAAATAGTGTTCCAACAAGATGGTAGTCCCACCCACTTTGACCACAGAGTTCGAGCTTTCTTAGACCAAAATTTTCTAAAAAGCTGGATATATAGTTTTGGTCAAAGAACCACCATTTTTCATAAAGAGTTCAAAGGATTTCAAATTAGAAATTTATTCTGAAAGTTGTTTTGTCTGAATAAGGACCCATGTCTCATTTTCATTGAAAAGAGAGGAAGACGAAAGCTATGACGTTCTTAAGATCCTTGGGGAACTCTCCTCCCAACAATGTGAAAGGTAGACAATTTTAGGGGGATTAATTTTAGACTAAAAACTTTTAGGCTGGTTTCAAAATCTTAAATGAGAAGGTATATCAAGTGACACCTTGTTTTAAAGGTCTCGTTAATGCGAGTTCATTACAGAAAACCAGAGCTCTCTAGGATCTACCGTTCACGAATTAAGTTTTTATGATCCCAAATAAGTAATTCAATAAAAAATAGTGTTCCAACAAGATGGTAGTCCCACCCACTTTGACCACAGAGTTCGAGTTTTCTTAGGCCAAAATTTTCTAAAAAGCTGGATATATAGGTTTGGTCCAAGAACCACCAATAGAAGCTTCTCATTATATGACCAGAATACCTTTCATTTTTCTTAAAGAGTTCAAAGGATTTCAAATTAGAAAGTTATTCTGAAAGATGTTTTGTCTGAATAAGGACCCATATCTCATTTTCATTGAAAAGAGAGGAAGACGAAAGCTATGACGTTCTTAAGATCCTTGGGGATCTCTCCTCCAAACAATGTGAAAGGTAGGTAATTTTAGGGGGATTAATTTTAGACTGAAAAATTTTTGGCCTCGGCCAGCCCTTTAGGCTGGGCACCGACTGGTTTCAAAATCTTAAATGAGAAGATATATATATCAAGTGACACCTTGTTTTAAAGGTCTCGTTAATGCGAGTTCATTACGGAAAACCAAAGCTCTCTAGGATCTATACCGTCCATATTAATAAAAACTTATACCTGATCATTATTAAACGTAACGAATTTATGAACCGCCAAAGTAGAACAGAGTGGTCCCTATCTCCTAGTGGTTAAACGAACCACGGCCATTTCCTTGAGGGCGCTGGACGTTTTTCAGCGTGTACTTATTAAGTTTTTAAGTTTTTATGATCCCAAATAAGTAATTCAGTAAAAAAAGTAATTCAGTAAAAAATATACAAGATGTACACTTTGACCACAGAGTTTGAGCTTTCTTAGACCAAAATTTTCTAAAAAGCTGGATATATAGGTTTGGTACAAGAACCACCAATAGAAGCTTCTCATTATATGTCCAGAATACCTTTCATTTTTCTTAAAGAGTTCAAAGGATTTCAAATTAGAAAGTTATTCTGAAAGATGTTTGGACTGAATAAGGACCCATATCTTATTTTCATTGAAAAGAGGGGAAGACGAAAGCTATGACGTTCATCAGATCCTTGGGGATCTCTCCTCCAAACAATATGAAAGGTAGGTAACCTAGTTTTCCCCACAAACTATCATTTGTTTTTTTTTTTTTCTCTTTAATCAGCTCAGAGAATTACATCTTGGACGTAAACTATAAATAGAAGATTTTATGAGAGCTCTTAAGAGCAGAGCCGTAGCGAGCTTTACTGGCGCCCGAGGCAAATTCTCAAATTAGCGCCCCCCCACCCCGCCAAAAAAAAGCTCAGCATATTAATTATTCAAAACGTATTAAAACAATCATCATGCCTTATTCTTAATGAAACCTACAAATACAAAATCAAAAATCTTCCATATCGATTTGTTTGAATGTTACAAAGCAATTGTCAAAGTTATAATGTGATTCGTCGAGATTTAATGGCTGCAAACTCATCAATGACATCGTCAAAGTCAATTTCTTTTGCGACCTCGTCAATTCTGTCTATCGTATTCGATAGACAGAATTGCCAAATTTCCTGATCCATACTTGATCTTTCCTGACCCATAGTTGATCTTAAATATTTTTTTTTATGAGCTTCAGTTTGTTGAAGCTGCGTTCACATGTAGCTATACTAACGGGCATTGTTAAAAAAAATCGGAATGCAATTTCAACATTCGGATACGACTCTTTCAGATTATGATTATTTATCAGCTGATCTAATGTGATCAGAAAAAATTGACTTTGCTGCGTGCTTAAAATCTGAGATCTCATCAATAGGGCCCTCCGCTACGTTTATATCTTTTTCATATTTTTGTGCCAAATTTGTCGCCGGCGCCCCCCTATGACGGCGCCCGAGGCGAGTGCCTCAGTCGCTTCACCCTAGCTACGGCTCTGCTTAGGAGTACTGATGTTTATTGCATTTCAGGGCCAAAGCTGGAGCAAACTGACCAATAAAACAATATGTTCCAACCATAAGACTGCTGAATGGTCTGAAGCTGGAGCGTTTTTAATAAGATACATTCAGCAACACCCACACCCATTCATAATTTATAATTTAAATAGGAGGGGGCGTGAGAGACTTTCATTTCAAGAAAAAGGGGCGCGGTACCAAAAAGTTTGGGAACCCCTGGTTCAAAATTTCACGATATCAAGGGGGACAAAAATATTACAGTCATCGTGAGGGACATGTCAGGGTTGATGCCTTTCAAGGTTCTTTTTGGTTTACAATTTTAAATAATGAACCTTTGAAATCGTCACGAAAAAAAAAAAAACAGTTCCGGGGCAATATCGGTATAACCGTATAGGTTTCTTTAAAGGGTATAAAATACTTTCAGAGGTTCGCAAACAATCAACACCTCTGTTTGAAGTAAAATCTAGACCTCAGATTATAACGAGAATATCTTGTATTTTTTTCTAATTAAATTCTCAAATCCAAGGGTCCCGGGTTCAATTCCTAGCTATGCTTAACTGATGAGTTCTAACAAAACGAAACACATGTCTTAGGCTGCTTTGTGGATAGGTATTTATACACTTTTTTATTCTATCTGAGTTGACAAATCAAGGTAAATGTTAAAAATATATATTCATTGTTTTAATTAAATGTCATTATTCGATTATTCCGTTGAGACATTTCTACGTGAGTTGAGCACCACCCCGTGCACGTGCTAACACAAACTCGAAAAAAAAAAAAAAAAAAAAAAAAAAAAAAAAAAAAAAAANAAAAAAAAAAACTGATGGCATTTATACAGTTCGTATAAATGCCATCAGTTGTCAATTAGGTACCTATCTATACCTTGAGAATCTCATCCTTGATGAGTGTTGAATCCACACCTGCTGAGAAAATTATCAACGGGGGGGGGGGAGCATCATCCTGCTCGTGCAAAAGACGTCATTTTTATTCTATTGCGACGAAAATGTCGAGGTGAACAAAAATATAGATGACGTTTTTCTTCCTGCATGTAAACTTCAATTAAAATAATATATATTATTTGGAACTAGTCAGCTGTTATAATCAACATCTTTCTTTTTATGGCTTAACGTCTCTTTAACATCTAATTGGTCATTTGAGACGGGATTTTTACTCTCCATTCGCTGAAAACTTACATCAGCTACCCACATTGACCTCACGCCCAGTCTGGGTTGGGCCAGAAAAATTGCCAGCATCATGAGGGTCTGAACTTACAAGGACACCCAAATCCAATCGTAAATCTTCGCTGGACGTTGCTTAACTTCAGTGATCTAAAGATAACTAGTGTATTCACAACGTTCCATAGACGTTGGTAAAATGTATTTACATTTTAAAAAGACAAAAATATAGCCTACGAACATACCACGTTGAATACACCAGTTTCTGAAGTTAAGCAACGTCGGGCGTGGTCAGTACTTAGATGGGTGACCGCTTGGGAACAACACGTATCGTTGGCTCTTTTTTTCCGGCCCAACCCAGGCAGGGTGAGGTCAGTATTGTGATTTTGAAAAGTTTTTTGAAAAGTTTTCAAGGATAGTATATTCGGATTTTCCCTGGTAAGTGTTTATAAGTAGAATATATATGTGTTAAAGTACATTGTTTTACTTCAATTTATGATATTATTTTCTTTAAGCTTTTTAATTTAAAATGTCAGTGAAAAAAATTGTTTCGTCCACCAAAATTCCTAATATGGACCCCTGAATTTCTAATGTGAATGTTCCGAACGTGGACCCCTGAATGTTCCAAATGTGGACCCCTGAATGTTTTTTTTTTTTTATATATTCAATTTTAGGCAATGATTTGGTGACACACAAATAAACCTAATGACTACATTTTAGGCAAGGATTTGGTGCCACACAAATTAACCTAATGACTAAATTTTAGGCAATGATTTGGTGCCACACAAATAAACCTAATGACTACATTTTAGGCAATGATTTGGTGCCACACAAATAAACATAATGACTACATTTTAGGCAATGATATGTTGCCAAACAAATAAACCTGCTGACTACATTTTAGGCAATGATAGTGCCACACAAATAAATGTAATGACTAGATTTTAGGCAATGATTTGACACACTAAATTTGAACAACCTAATTTAACATTCCTTGAAATACGAAACTAGAAAGTTGTACTTTCACAGGTTAACCCATATCTCATAAGCCCCACCCCATATCTTATAAACCCCACCCCATATCTCATAAACCCCCTCATTTATCATTCAATTATCTGAGACGTTGTAACATAATATGACATTATCATGTCAAATCCTGATCAGATATCTCTATAGAGAAAGGATAATAATGGAAAACGAGACATGTTTGCTGATGAGGACAGATAATTGATGTGCTGTGCTGATCGATCCATGTTGTCAACTTCAAACTTCACATTCATTCGTCTTCGCGGAATTTGAACAGTAAAGGAGATGAACTCGTGCAGATGCAAGAATTAAATATTCTTCATTCAGAGAAGCAAACATTCATTACGCTTCATTCAGAGAAGCGAGCATTCATTTCGCTTCATTCAGAGAAACATATTTCTTCATTCAGAGATGCAAGCATTCATATTCCTTCATTCAGAGAAGCGAGCATTCATATTCCTTCATTCAGAGATGCAAGCATTCATATTTCTTCATTCAGAGATGCAAGCATTCATATTCCTTCATTCAGGGAAGCAAGCATTCATATTTCTTCATTCAGAGATGCAAGCATTCATATTCCTTCATTCAGAGAAGCAAACATTCATATTCCTTCATTCAGGGAAGCATGCATTCATATTCCTTCATTCAGAGAAGCAAGCATTCATATTCCTTCATTCAGAGAAGAGAGCATTCATATTCCTTCATTCAGAAATACAATCATTCATATTTCTTCATTCAGAGAAGCAGGCATTCATATTCCTTCATTCAGAGAAGCGAGCATTCATATTCCTTCATTCAGAAATACAATCATTCATATTCCTTCATTCAGAGAAGCGAGCATTCATATTCCTTCATTCAGAGAAGAGAGCATTCATATTCCTTCATTCAGAAATACAATCATTCATATTCCTTCATTCAGAGAAGCGAGCATTCATATTCCTTCATTCAGAGAAGCAAGCATTCATATTCCTTATGGCTGTCCACCGTATTAGGTGTCATTTAGCGTTCACAGATTTTAATAAACTTCGTACGCATCTAGGTAACCTTTTAGGTGTACACAGTCCCCAAAATGGCCAAAAGGCCATGTATATCTACTAGGTGTGTCTGTTGACAAAAACGGGCGGAGCCATCCGTTTCGACTCGAATTTTTGTGCACCACATAAACTTTAGTATACTGAATATCGCACCTTTCATGATTGCATCGTGACGTTGAGTATTAGTAGGTCCTATATAAAGAGCAAAATAATCGGCCGAAAAATCGGAAACGGTTCAAGATTTCGTTCTGAAAATAGATATCCGTTTTGGCTTAAAAATTAGTATTTCCTAAATTTTTTTTTGCCCGATCCCGGATTCGAAATTGTAGCTCTGGAATGGTTTGTCAAAATTTAGTAAACTATATCCTAAATGTATTGAAAGGCCACCTAAAACTTTTTCGCTATGAGTTGATATGTTGTTGCGATAACATTTAAGATATCGAATCATGACTCTCTGAATTTGGTAAAAAATCGGCCGAAAAATCGAAAACGGTTCAAGATATCGTTCTAAAAATAGATATATGCATCCTTGGGTATATGCAGAATATGAAGAAAAAAATTTGGTAAAAATCGGTTGAGTAGTTTCGGACGAGTAGGGTAACAAAAGTTTGCAGTTTGTAGGGAGTATAAGGATACGCTTCGCTCCGCCCAATAATAATAAAACTGACGTAACGATAAATGTATGTGTGTATGTATCACTAATTGTTTAGCCAAAACGGTAAGAGATATCGAAAAATTGATGAGAATCGGCGCCTCCAAAAAACTATAGGCTGAAACCCCGGGAAAAATATCAGAATTCAAAAATGTTGAACCGGTTTTGAATTACGGTCGATTTTTCGATTTTTGACCGAATTTAGACGGTCATGGTACGATATCCTAAATTTTGTCCCGACAACATATCAACTCAAAGCGAGAAAGTTTTAGGTGGCCTTTTAAATTTTAATTTGGTACATAGTTTACAAAAAACGGTCCAACCGTTTTCGAGTTATGGCCGTTTTTCCAATTTTTGTAAGGGGAATCATAGAATACTATTTAGCTTCCAATTTTTGAAAGGAAAATCATAGAAGCACGGGAACGGCCATGCCTCTAAGGCCCTAATCTAAAGGCCGTATCGGAGCACGGGCGAAACAACTAGTTATCAATAAGTTCCATCTATCTATCTGCAATAATAAAAGTAATTAGATATGTGTTTGTATGACTACATGTTTAGCTAAATGGGTAAAACATATACAGCGTGTCCCAAAAGTCCGACACCGCCTGAATATCTTTTGAACAGCTTTATGTGGAGTTTTGAAATTTTGCATGGTATTTAGCCCAAATTAAACCAACTGATGAAGTGACCAATTTTTCAGGGGCGGGTCCCATGTGGCCCCCAGGGGGTCCAACTTTTGTTTTTTAAATACAAAGACCCATCTTGTGATACATTTTAAGAAAGATAATAGAATTAGAAGTAGTATGCGAAAAAACTTACACGTCTAGCGTGTTTGGTTTCAAAATGGCGGCCATTTGAATTTTCCAAAATATGACTTCCAAGAGTGTCTAGAACTAGGCGAATTATGTCTAAAAAGCAGATTCCTCAAGATTGGTGTCCTATGCAATCATTCAATATCCCATTGCAAACAATTCGCCTAGTTTTGGACACTCTTGGAAGTCATATCTTGGAAATTTCAAATGACCGCCATTTTGAAACCAAACACGTCTAGGTGTAATTCTTTTTGCAAAGTACTTCTAGTTCTATTACCTTTCTGAAAATGTATCACAAGATGGGGGTTCGTATTAAAAAAACAAAACTTGGTACCCCTGGGGGCCATATGAGACCCGCCCCTGAAAAATTGGTCACACCATCAGGTGGTTTAATTTGGGATATAATAGCACGCAAAATTTCAAAACTCCACATAAAACCGTTCAAAAGATATTCAGGTGGTATCGGACTTTTGGGACACCCTGTATGAAAAAAAGTTGACCGACATTGAAAAATCGCCATCGAAAATTACAGCCCATTACAATACATTTCCTGTTTAGGTATAGATAAGGAAAGTGCTGGTGTGAATGTTCACACTAGATTTTTAACTTTAAACTGGGTAGCTACCTGCTTATGTACAATTCCTGCAAAATCACACTGCTGAATTATAAAAATATTAATTTTATTTTTCTATTAAAATTTTATCCGTAAAAAATATTAAATAAACTATTAATTTTTAAATGAATAATTTAAAAAAACATTATTTAGACTATTAATTTTTAAATAAATAATTAAAAAACATTATTTCGAACGACGCGACTGAATTGATTAAAATCCACTAATTAAAAAAAAAAAATGCAGAAAATAAAAAGTTCTGTTAAATAGAAACTTCGATTTAAAATAATCGTTTAAAAAAAAAAAAAATCGTGAAAAATTAAGTCGAATTAATTTTAAGTAAAAAAAAAATCGCTTGAAAGTTGTATATTCTTTTGGGAAAAAGTTGAAACTAAAAAGTTTGATGGGGGAACAGAAAAGTTGGAAATCATTTTGTGAGTTGAGTTTATCTTTCGACTTCATTCTGCCTTTTTTTCATGTAATTTTTCCTCTAAAATATTTTGATGTCATAAATTACTGCGTTATTGTATGTTGTACGTAAAACTATCTGAAACTCTCATGGTCATGGCTTTATATTTTTAGAGGATCTTTCGACTTCATTCTACCTTTTTTTTCATGTAATTTTTCCTCTAAAATATTTTGATGTCATAAATTACTGCGTTATTGTATGTTGTACGTAAAACTATCTGAAACTCTCATGGTCATGGCTTTATATTTTTAGAGAATCTTTCGACTTCATTCTGCCTCTTTTTCATGTAATTTTTCCTCTAAAATATTTTGATGTCATTAATTACTGCGTTATTGTATGTTGTACGTAAAACTATCTGAAACTCTCATGGTCATGGCTTTATATTTTTAGAGGATCTTTCGACTTCATTCTGCCTTTTTTTTCATGTAATTTTTCCTCTAAAATATTTTGATGTTATAAATTACTGCGTTATTGTATGTTGTACGTAAAACTATCTAAAACTCTCATGGCCATGGCTTTATATTTTTAGAGGATCTTTCGACTTCATTCTGCCTCTTTTTCATGTAATTTTTCCTCTAAAATATTTTGATGTCATAAATTACTGCTTTATTGTATGTTGTACGTATAACTATCTATAGCTTAAAACTGTATATGAGTCTTTCCTCGTGGCTGAACAATTAGCTTTTATTTTCGGGGGAAATATCAAAAAAATCTTCCACAGCTGGGATACGAACAAAGAGAGGATTTTATATTCTTTCTGAAGGTATTTTTGGAGGGTATATTAAAAGTCATTTGATTTAAAAAAAGACTAAAAAATCTGACGAGAAAAAAGAAAAGAACACCTTTAATCGAAGATTTTTCAAACTTTTTGAAGGCTGACATTATGGTTCACGATGTTTTTTCGAAATTCAGTTGGAGCTTGTTTTTTTTTTTTTTTTTCTTGTTTTTTTTTTAATTTGGCTTAACGTCTCTTTAACATCTATTGATCATTCAAGACGGGGGTTTCACCCTCCATTCGCTGGAAACGCAGTGCGAACGATACGTGGTGTTCCCAAGCGGTCACCCATCCAAGTACTGACCACGAACGACGTTGCTTAACTTCAGTGATCTGACGGGAACTGGTGTATTCAACGTGGTATGCTCGTTGACCAGAGCTTGTTTCTAAAGATCCCATTTTGAGAACAGTATGATTATGGTTAATTTGGCAATACATTTTCCGGGTTACTTGAATAAAGACTGCGGGTGAGTTTATTGTCCTAGAATGTTATCCTGCCCTTAATTAACCACACTCATAATATGAAATTATCTAAAAAGGGGTAATAATTGTACTGTTTAGAAATCACTGAGATGGAAAATATAAACATAGAACAGTGATTCCCAAAGTGGTCCAGGCGGACCCCCAGGGATCCACGGGAGACTCGACGGGAGTCTACATTGGCGTGACCAAAAAAAGTTAAGAGCATTGACTCTTGATCCGGAGGTTGTGAGTTCACAATTAGTGAAAAACTAAAATTTAGCCAACGATCATACCACGTTGAATACACCAATTCCCGTCAGATCACTGAAGTTAAGCAACGTCAGGCGTGGTAAGTACTTGGATGGGTGACCGCTTGGGAACACCACGTATTATTGGCTCATTTTTCAGCCCAACCCAGGCTGGGTGAGGTTAATGTGGGTATCTGGTTTGCAAGTTTCCAGCGAATGGAGGGTAAAACCCCCGTCTTGAATGACCAATAGATGTTAAAGAGACCTTAAGCCAAAAACTAAAATGTTGGCTTGACTTCACCTATCAATGTAGGTATGTGCTTGCAATCTTGCATGAAATTGTTTGATTCTTCACCAATATAAATACGAATGCCAAGGAAGAACGCTACTCATTTGATTCCAGAATTTCGAAAAGAAAAGTGAATCCCTTCGAACGGGGGAGTTTTCTAAATATAATAATTGAGAATTGATTGGTTTCTTGTGCTGTGAGTAGATGTCAAAAAATAGTAACGTTAGATGAAATTACATTTTTGATTGACCAACTTTGAGCAAAATCAATCACAGCACAATCAATTAATTAATTAGCCAATCAATTCTCATGACATCCACTCACAGTACAATCAATTAATTAATTAACCAATCAATTCTCATGACATCCACTCACAGCACAATCAATTAATTAATTTACCAATCAATTCTCATGACATCCACTCACAGCACAATCAATTAATTAATTAACCAATCAATTCTCATGACATTCACTCACAGCACAATCAATTAATTAATTAACCAATCAATTCCATGCGCGGATATAGCCCTCTTGTTTTGGGAGGGCACAATCGCACAATATACCAAATAGAAAATTTGCAGGGAGGAGAGGGAGGGACTCGTAACCTAGAGACCGCGGGTTCGAGTCCTGGCAGTACTTTTTAATGCAATATTTATCGAAGTACAATACCTAATTTGTTAAAAGCTGTAGAGCTTACCACAAATACTTTTCATAAGGGTGATAAGCGATTTTATAAGCGTGATGACGAAAAAAAAAGTGCCATGACAGAATTTTTGAGAATTTTTTTATTTATGTATTTCTATTTAGTCACGGGATTGCAAATTATTTAGGGTCTCGTGCCCCCCCCCCCCCCCCCCNGGGCCCGTGCCCCCCCCCCCCTCCAACTCAATGGGATAAAAGACACAGCAGATCACCATTCATTTGATTATTTTTTATTTTTTTTAATTTTTTACGTGATTAGGTATAATTAAATTTGAGAAACATCGCCCGCTTAAAAAAAACTGGGGGGGGGGGCCGTGCCCTCCCCTATATCCGCACATGATCAATTCTCACTTTTTTTTTCGAAAACAGTTAATTCATGGTCTAATCGGGATCTAATAATTGTTACATTTTTTGTCAAGTTTCGAGAATATGGTAGAAATATAACTGCATCAGGGGGGTCCACAAAATTTTTGAAAGGGGTCTATGGGAAATATAAAGTTTGGGAACCTCTGACATACGGCAACATCAAATCAGATAAAACTTTTACAGGGTGTCTACCAAATCGTCAAAGTGAAATTCCCTGACTTTTCCAGGTTTTTCAATGAAATTTGTAAAAGCTTATCGTTAAACAAATTTTTATATTAAAATATTAAAATCTTTAATATTAATTAATTAAATTAATAAACTAACTAACTAGATATTAAAAATCTTTAATATTAATTAATTAAATTAATAAACTAACTAACTAGATATTAAAAATCTTTATTTACTTTTCCAGATTTTCCAATGTACTTTTTCAAGATTTTGACTCCCCCATCTGACTTCAAAAAACACAATATGGGTGCCCAGTGCCCCCCAAAAACTATACATCAAATTTCCTTCATACTCTAAACGTGTATATACCAAAATTTTAGAGAAAAACGATAATAAGCGCCGCAGCAGGTGAAATTTTTCGGAAAAAGCATGTTAAGGTTCCCGCATAAAATTGGCCATTGAAAAAAAAAAAAAAAAACTCAATATGAAAAATTCCCTGACTTTTGGCGTTTTTTCGGTGTTTTTTCCTAAATTTCCTGACTTTTCCCTGACATTTCCAGTCTCCTAAAATTCCCTGACAATTCCAGGTATTCCAGGATTTCCAGACTGGTAGACACCCTGTTTTAAGAATAAAAATAAATTTGTTGACGACAATCAAACAGAAATGATGTTTACAATAAGAGCCCTAATATGCAAAGGAATATGTCATGAAGACTGGATGGGGGCAGGAAGACTGGATGAGGGCGGGGCAGAAGATATGTCATGAAGACTGGATGAGGGCAGGGCAAAAGATGGAATAATATTTGACTTCATTAAGGAGTGCTTATTTATTACTTTCCTTATCCTATAAAAAGGAAAGTATTGCAATGGGCAGACATTTTCCATGTCGATTTTTCAATGAAAAAACACGTTTTGGGGTCCCCAGAGTCCCAATCTCGAGTTTCAGCCATTGGTCCGTGTGTGTGTCTGTCTGTGAACAAGATATCTCAAGAACGGCAAGTGCTAAAGACTTGAAATTTGGAATGTATGTCTGTTTTATGCCATGAACGGCAAAATAACCTTTTGGTGGAAATCGAATATATCGTTGGCGGTTTTATGTCGCTTTTTAGCGGTTTTCGCATATCCTGCTTAAAATGAGAACGGTAATAGCTAGAACTTGAAATTTGGTGCCTATTCATATCAATTTCATACAAGAAATTGAAAAATATAACTTAGGTTGAAGTGCAATATGTTGTTTGCCACTAATTAGCGGTTGAAGGCCGTTTTTTGGCGGTTCTGCCTAAAATTAGAATGGAAAGAGCTAGAATTTGAAATTTGGTGCCTATTCATATCAATTTCATACAAGAAATTTAAAAATACAACTTAAGTTGAAGTGTAATATATTGTTGGACGCTAATTAGCGGTTGAAGCCGCTTTTTGGCGGTTCCGCCTAAAACCAGAATGAAAAGAGCTAGAATTTGAAATTTGGTGCCTATTCATATCAATTTCTTACAAGAAATTGAAGAATACAAGTTAGGTTGAAATGTAATATATTGTTGGCCGCTAATTAGCGGTTGAATGCCGTTTTTTGGCGGTTCCGCCTAAAACCAGAATGGACAGAGCTAGAACTTGAAATTTGGTGCCTATTCATATCAATTTCTTACAAGAAATTGAAGAATACAAGTTGGGTTGAAATGTAATATATTGTTGGCCGCTAATTAGCAGTTGAATGCCGTTTTTTGGCGGTTACGCCTAAAACCAGAATGGAAAGAGCTAGAACTTGAAATCTGGTGCCAATTAATATCAATTTCATATAAGAAAGTAATTATATTACTATTTCAAAATTTTATGGATAAGGAAAGTCGTGTGATGTTCACACCAGATTTTTTTTTTCTTTTGAAATCAGAATAAAATATGGAACATCTAGTATTATGAAATTTAGTTTTCGAAATAGCAAGCCTACATTTTCTCTCTCATTCTTTTTTTTTCTCTCTCTCTACCTCTCTTTCTTTCTTTCTTTCTTTCTCTCTCTCTCCCTCTCTTTC
>JAAEEI010000215.1:0-15165 GCA_012654025.1 Pachypsylla venusta
GACCGACAATCTCTTCCTGTCGTGTCTCTTGTACCCTTCCATATTATTTACCAATAAGACCGACAATTTCTTCCTGTCGTGTCTCTTGTACCCTTCCATGTCAATTACCAATAAGACCGACAATCTCTTCCTGTCGTGTCTCTTGTACCCTTCCATATTAATTACCAATAAGACCGACAATGTCTTCATGTCATGTCTCTTGTACCACTATGAAATGCTCTCGATAAATCAGTTTGTTTCCCTAACATTGTCTATTCATAAAATGAGTATCACATATGCCTATAGAACGATTTAAATACGTCCCTATGCGTTTTGTGTTGTGACAAGAACTGTTTCAGCATCTTGTCGTAGCATATTTTTTTTTTTCTTCTTTTTCTTCATTCTTTCTTATCTCAAAGTTTTAACTTGTTTTAGTGACAATAGTCTTAAATATTTCTTAGATGTTGGGAACACACAGTGTACAATTTTTTTTTAATATGTTCTATCTGTGCTATTTGTTGAATGTTTATTCAATAAGGGAATACGTTCCAAAAGGAATGTTACACTTTTTTCTGAAATAATTTTAAGAAAACACGTAACGAATTCAAAGAAAACCGCACAAAAAGAGTACGTTTTTTAAAGTTACCATTAGGATATAAATTTGTCAACAGTAAAAATTTCCGTATTTTTGGTAAGATATCCGTACATGTTCACAGGATATAGAAATCTGAATCAATCAGCTCGCGAGTTCTACCCAAAGTATTTTGCGGCTCTGTGGCGTATAGGACACACACTCAGNTCCAAGTACTGACCACGCCCGGACGTTGCTTAACTTCAGTGATCTGACGGGAACTGGTGTATTCAACGTGGTATGATCGTTTGCTATTAGGATGTCTAATATAAATTTGTCAACAGTAAAAATTTCCGTATTTTTGATAAGATATCTGTACATGTTCGCAGGATATAGAAATCTGAAACAATCAGCTCGCGAGTTGTACCCAAAGTATTTTGCGGCTCTGTGGCGTATAGGACACACACTCAGAGCGAGGTGAATTACAAGCATCAGCAAAGATATCAGCCGCCTTGGAAAATAAGCCTGCCGCCAATGAAAAAAAAAAACAAAAAAAAAGAAACTGTATTTGAGTGTTGCCGGGCAGTTTCCTTATATTTCCGTACATTTCGCGTACGGATTAGACTTCTATCCGTATGCCGAACATCACTGATGATCAAATGCAAAGGCTGATGATGATTCCTTTTTAAAACTCCCTATTTCTAAATTGAATTTTGAAAAAAATCATCAAACATAAGAGTTGAGTCATGAAACTTCATTTGCATTTATTCAGGGTTTAGAGTGATGTCATTGTGTCGACCATCGGCTTTCTAATCCTCATTCATAAATACAGAAGGTTTGGTGTTGGGAAGGCATTCAGCATTTAAAAAAAACTCTGCTTCAAACCAATGATGAGAAAATCATCAGAATAAAAGCTAGTTTCCACGCAGTTTCAATTGATACTGTGAAAAGCAAGCTAGGGTTAGCGTGCCAGGAAAGAGTTACAGCTGAAGAGAGTAGGCACCGAACAAAAGACTGGTAAATTCCAAATAGAATTGGGAATACTCCGAGGAGGAAGCTAGGGTTATCGTGCTAGAAAGGGTTACAGCTAAAGAGAGTAGGCACCGAACAAAAGATTGTGGCATGGTAGAATTAAGGAAAGCGGCGCCAATTCCAAATAGAATTGGGAATACTCCGAGGAGGAAGCTAGGGTTACCGTTCCAGAAAGGGTTACAGCTAAAGAGAGTAGGCACCGAACAAAAGATTGTGGCATGGTAGAATTAAGGAAAGCGGCGCCAATCTATATATATATATATAAAAAAGAGAATTCTAAATAGATGTGGGAATACTCCGAGGAGGAAGCTAGGGTTACCGTGCCAGAAAGGGTTACAGTTAAAGAGAGTAGGCACCGAACAAAAGATTTTGGCATGGTAGAATTAAGGAAAGCGGCGCCAATTCCAAACAGAATTGGGAAAGGGTGAAGTTAAAGACGAAGAAGTAATAATGAAGTATAAAAGTAGGTCCTCTTGGGTTCAGGTTTGTTCAACAGAGGGGCGTTAGTTTGCTTATCAACACTGAGAGAAACAATTTGTTGAGCAAAGTGGTGCTGTCAACATATCGTTGGTTGTTCCGATCATCCTTAACATGGCCTTCTTTTTTAGGATCGTGTTTACATTGATTCTTACTTCGCAACCAGTTCAATGTTTTCCAGACTTTTTTTAGATTGTGTCTACATTGAGTCTTACTTCACAACCAGTTCAATGTTTGCCAGACTTTTTTTAGATTGTGTCTACATTGGGTCTTACTTCACAACCAGTTCAATGTTTTCCAGACTTTTTTTAGATTATGTCTACATTGAGTCTTACTTCGCAACGAGTTCAATGTTTTCCAGACTTTTTTTAGATTGTCCTAGGTACATTGAGTCTTACTTCGCAACGAGTTCAATGTTTTCCAGACTTTTTTTAGATTGTGTCTACATTGAGTCTTACTTTGGAACTAGTTCAATGTTTTCAAGACTGATTTTTGCGAATTCTGTAATTTTTTTAGTAAATTTTCGAAAAAGGTTATGGTACTTGATGACTCCAGAAAACTTCCTCTTACGTTCACAGGGTGAGACTACCAGCTAAAAGAAGCTATGTCTAGATTTCATTCTAGCATGCCGTACAGTATGCCCATGAAGGGGATGGCAAAGATGTTTGACCAACTTCTATTATTTTTTTTTCTGCCCATACAGTCCTCCCCACACGTGGTGCTTCTATTCCTGCGATAGGATAGATTTCCTGTTCGTATCTTTTCATACGTCCTCCTCCATATTTTCTACAACTTCTTCAAACATTATTAACACCCACCATGATATGAGAAATACAGAAGTGTAATCTTCAAACAGAAATCCTACTCTATGAACAAATCTACATCCACTCGTCAATGAGTAAAGGTAAATGCCTCAACGCGATAGTCGACACTGTTCCAAACTTTGTGTATGAGAGAAATCAGACGGACACCCAAAAACAACACCAAACAGTCAGTTTCCTTGAAAATGAAAGAAAGAAAACCTTAGGGAACACTTGGTAGAACTATCAATAAAAATAAAGTCAAGTGTTTTTTATTCATTTTCATTTCTTGTCCTTGAAAATGTTTACCAAGTAGACGAAACTCGAGTCGGAAGTGAAAAAGTAAGTGATACCTCGTCATAAATAACGGTAGTTTTTTTTAAAGTACCAAATTAACAAAATCGATCAAATGAGATATACCTCCATCCTTCACCAGAACATACAATGTAAGATCTAAAATTGGTAGACTCGAACTTTTTTATGATACCCTAAAAACTGATAAAAACATAAACATATCAGTGATCTGTCTGAGAGTAACATGGCTAAGACAACTTAGTGAAAAGCTCATTTTGTCATTGAATATCCTTTATTTTTATTATTATTTTTTTTAATAAAATACCATGTACATAGATACATGTACGTACCACACAGAACCAACAAATTGATCAAGTGATATGTATACCACCGGTAGTCTCGATTGTTCTGTCATGTACTGGAAGTGTTATCTCACCATCTCGTCCAATAGATAGCCAAACTCTCAAAGACGTCTGCTAATTTGCTTGTGTATTATATTATTGAACAAAGTTTATATTTCTTTTTCTATATCGAACTTTATCTTTTGGTTTTTCTTTGTCTTTTTTTTAAATATGTTACTTCAGTTTGATGATAGGGTTGTACGAAATCTTTGAATAATTTCGTTGACGTATATATGGAACTAGCTGTTTTCACATGCTTGGTTACAAAATTTTTGTGTTATCTCAAAGTCGTCTGCTAATTTGCTCGTGTATTATTGAACAAATTTTATATTTCTTTTTCTATATCGAACTTTATCTTTTGGTTTTTCTTTGTCTTTTTTTTAAATATGTTTCTTCAGTTTGATGATAGGGTTGTACGAAATCTTTGAATAATTTCATTCACATATATTGAACTAGCTGTTTTCCCATGTTTAGTTACAAAATTTTTGTGTTATCTCAAATTCGTCTGCTAATTTGCTTGTGTATTATATTATTGAACAAAGTTTATATTTCTTTTTCTATATCGAACTTTATCTTTTGGTTTTTCTTTGTCTTTTTTTAAATATGTTTCTTCAGTTTGATGATAGGGTTGTACGAAATCTTTGAATAATTTCATTGACAGATATATTGAACTAGCTGTTTTCCCATGCTTCGCTACGGTTACAAAATTTTTGTGTTATCTCACCATCTCGTCCAATAGATAGCGAAAGCCAAACTCTCAAAGACGTCTGCTAATTTGCTTGTGTATTATATTATTGAACAAAGTTTATATTTCTTTTTCTATATCGAACTATATCTTTTGGTTTTTCTTTGTCTTTTTTTTTAAATATGTTTCTTCAGTTTGATGATAGGGTTGTACGAAATCTTTGAATAATTTCATTGACATATATTGAACTAGCTGTTTTCCCATGCTTGGTTACAAAATGTTTGTGTGATCTCACCATCTCGTCCAATAGATAGCCAAACTCTCAAAGACGTCTGCTAATTTGCTTGTGTATTATATTATTGAACAAAGTTTATATTTCTTTTTCTATATCGAACTTTATCTTTTCGTTTTTCTTTGTCTTTTTTTAAATATGTTCCTTCAGTTTGATGATAGGGTTGTACGAAGTCTTTGAATAATTTCATTGACAAATATAATTGTATTCAATTAAAACTTCCAACTATTACTCGTGTCATCCAGAGAAGTTGCTTTATAAGGATTTCCATAATGTCATTCATTATGGGGGGGGGGGGGGNNGGGGGGGGGGGCATAAACAAGGGGAATCTGAAATAGCTTGTGGCTATTTTCTATGTAATTGTGAACGTTAGTAAACTCCACTTTTGACCCCGGTATACATCCCGAAATGTATTTGTATATGTGTATGTATGTTTGTTTGTTTGTTTCATCATTTGTTTCATTTTGACGAAATTTAGTTTACATATTTAGGACATGAAGAAAATTTGCTGTATAGTTGTTGGGGGCTCTGGGCCCCCCGGGTGGGCTCCAGGGGGCCCAATATTGTGTTTTTTAAAAATGATTTTTATTTTTTTAGCAGTTTGTTGTATAAACGTAAAACTTTGATATGTGATGGCTGATGTTAAGAGCTTTTCGATTTTAAAAATTTTGGTGGACTTGCCCCCAAAATTTGTTTGGCCCCAATAATTTGTTTTTTGAAAATGATTTTTCAAAATTTGATTAAGATATTTTTTCTATTAATGACTAAAACACTAACGTGAACACCTGATCATCTTGATCAACTAGTTGTAATTTTGTATTTTTCTATGTAATAAATCTGCAGTCCCAGTTCCAAAATTTTGTATGATCTACTCGTAATAATATAGTCTTTTCTTTGTCTACTTCTGAATTATTTTGTGTTGTCTGCAAGATTAACCGCAATATTCCCCATCGCAATGGAGAATATGGCGCATTTGACTTATAAAAATAAATCAATTATTGCTCTTAATCAACATTTTATTAGAAAATACCTCATGGATGTTCTGACTTATCAACCTTCAAATCTTTACTGCGCAATAAACCTTCAACTTTCTCTAAGGCTGACTCAGTAATCCTGAGTTTTTTTTAAAAAATAACAACCCTCATGTTCTAGGGTAGTCAAATTCTAAGTGCTGATTAAATCTTCACTTATCTAGTGCGCAATATATCTTCAAGTTTCTCTAAGGCTGACTCAGTAATCCTGAGTTTTTTTTAAAAAAAATAACAACCTTCATGTTCTAGGGTAGTTAAATTCTAAGTGCTGATTAAATCTTCACTTATCTAGTGCGCAATATATCTTAAAGTTTCTCTAAGGCTGACTCAGTAATCCTGAGTTTTTTTTAAAAAAATAACAACCCTCATGTTCTATGGTAGTTAAATTCTAAGTGCTGATTAAATCTTCACTTATCTAGTGCGCAATATATCTTCAAGTTTCTCTAAGGCTGACTCAGTACTCCTGAGTTTTTTTTTAAAAAATAACAACCTTCATGTTCTATGGCAGTCAAATTCTTAGTGCTGATTAAATCTTCACTTATCTAGTGCGCAATATATCTTCAAGTTTCTCTAAGGCTGACTCAGTAATTTTGAGATTTTTTTAAAAATAACAATCCTCATGTTCTATGGTAGTCAAGTTCTAAGTGCTGATTAAATCTTCACTTATCTAGTGCGCAATATATCTTCAAGTTTCTCTAAGGCTGGCTCAGTAATCCTGAGTTTTTTTTTTTAAAAATAGCAACCTTCATGTTCTATGGGACTACCATAGAATAGACAAATTCTGAGTGTTGATAAAATCTTCTGGGACTACCATAGACAAATTCTAAGTGTTGATAAAATCTTCTGGGACTACCATAGACAAATTCTGAGTGTTGATAAAATCTTCTGGGACTACCATAGACAAATTCTGAGTGTTGATAAAATCTTCTGGGACTACCATAGACAAATTCTGAGTGCTGATAAAATCTTCACTTATCTCCTTCATGGCTTCATTTCGTCCAACACTTCTTTCTTTGCCTCCGTCGGTATTTGAGATGTCGGGCAATCTGTTCATTAGTTTGAATTCAAATTTCACATAATGTCTCTCTGTAAATCTCCAATTTTGCTATTTAAATACTGCCACTTGTAAAACACTTCTTCTTCACTGAGGTAGGTACCCCCAAGGGTACCTCAGTGTGCTTAGGACCACGGCAACCATTTCCCTTTTAATTGCAAAACTAATTCTTTGCCTGAATTAACCCCCGCTTGTTCATCCTACGTTTCAAGGACCAAGGCTTTACCTTTCTTTTACTGTAAATTCCTGCAATCATCTCACAAACACACAAACTTTGCTCAAACAAGGCCCAGATTAGACTCCTGTATAGGCAGGCGTAAAGGAAAACTGACAATTTATTAGAATAAATAAACAAAAAATAAATTCTCTTTTTTCGTCAGCCATACAGAAACACATAAATGGTTCCTACAGAATATACAGGCAAGAAAAAAGTAGCGCGGTTCAAAATTTCGAAAGGGATTCACGTATTTCTTTATTTTAAAGAGTTATATTATATTAGTTTTTTTAAAAAAATTTGTCCCTCTCGGTGGGTGGGTGGAGGGTACAATTTATTAAAATTAATCAAATTGACGGCCGTTCAGGGCAAGAAAAGCTAAGACGTCCACACTTTCACTACGGGTGATGTTACTGAGTGCGTTACATTTGATGCTTGGTGTTGGAAAGATACAGTGAATTCTTCACTTGGAGACGCCGACACTGATTGTCTATAGCTGCCGACTCCTTCCGTGTCTCCTTGAGACTCATTGACTGGCAACGGGGGTATTGTTAGCACCCTATCCCCACTTAAGGGGTGCCCCGGACTTAGGGCCATGTTTGTATTTTCACCAGTCATTGAGATTTTGTCCTGGATTTTGGTCCGCTTCGAACCTGTTAGCTTCGCACCCCTCCTTTCTTCAGGCTAAGCCTGAAGTTGTCAAGGAGACCCCCGATCCACCACCTGGGGAAGCGCCCGATGAGGGATCTAAATCATGAAATGTGGCGCTATCCAGACCATGTCACATCTCCGCGTCTGCCCAAAACTCACAACCACATGCACTCACCAAGAGCTGATAAACGCAGACGAAAATGGTATACGCGTCGCAGAGTATTGGCAGGATTCTATTTGATGGCATTTGTTTGGTGACCTTGGACACGTAAAGTAAAGTAAGTACTGAGTGCGGCATATGACAGAGAATCCTGGACAAGAAAAATCCATTTCTTTTTTCAAAATCCCACCATTTTTAATTCCCCCATATCCTTACTATTTTTCCCCTTTTTAATCACATTCAAAATATATCGCGCTCAAGCAAGATTGTTGCTCATCAAGGCATGGCCGTAAAAATGTTTCCTAACCTGTCTAGGTTGGGTTAAAATATGTCAAAAAATGACCCGAAAAAGTGAAAATATGGCCCAAATGCAATAGGAAATGATATATTTGATCTTTATTTTGAGTTTTGGGTTCCGTCAGACGATTTTTTAGGCCAAAAAAAGTCAAAATTTGCTGCACGAATACTTTATGTTCTAGAGGAAGAGAAATTAAAAAGCAAATTATTTAATATAGTCCTTGAGACTTAATATTTTGTTTTGTGAAGGAAAGATTTTTTTTAGTTTTAATTTTCGTCTGTTGACTTTTTCATTTTAGAGATATATCTTAAATGAAAAAGTCAAAAACGAAAATTAAAACTTAAAAAAATCTTTTTTTTTTAAGTTTTAATTTTCGTTTGCATTTTTTTTTAAGTTTTAATTTTCGTCTATTGACTTTTTCATTTTAGAGATATATCTTAAATGAAAAAGTCAAAAACGAAAATTAAAACTTAAAAAAAATCTTTTTTTTAAGTTTTAATCTTCGTTTGCATTTTTTTTTTTTTTTTTTTACTTTTTCATTTTAGAGATATATCTTAAATGAAAAAGTCAATAGACGAAAATTAAAACTTAAAAAAATCTTTCCTTCACAAAACAAAATATCTTAATCTAAGATTTTTTTTAAAAATTTTATTAAGATATTTTTCTTCTATAAATGACTACAACATTAACGTGAACACCTTGTCTCTTGATCCACTTGTCTCTAGGCTCACCATTTTTTTTTTAGAGACCCCCTGTATAAAATTTTGTTATTATAAGAGACAGAGAATCAGTCAAAGCTATTATGTGCAACAAAGATACGGATTACAACGTATCATCATAATAAAAATATATATATAAACATAGATATAGACAGCTCAAAAAAAGGGGGGAAGCAAAAAGGTTTTTAGGTTTTTCTGACCAAAATATTTTTAAGATAAGACAAGAAAACACTCCTGAAAGGTAGCTGATAAGGAAATTTTCCCCCCTCCCCTCCCCCCTCCAACCAATTCTCTATCTTTCTTTACCCCTGTCTTAACTTTCCCCCAGAATATATATATACTTCTTATCCCAATGGGAAACTGTGTGCATCTCTGCGATAACAATTTTCAATGTACAAGTATATACATATCGTACAGGGTCATGTCAGTTGCTGAATATACTCTTCACCAACATACTTCTGGAATTTGTTTGGTGTCTTTGGCAGGTAAGACCTTTTAGGCCAGGGGTTCCCAAACTTTTTGGTACCGCGCCCCTTTCTTGAAATAAAAGCCTCCCCCTTCCCTCTAAATTATGAATGGGTATGGGAGTTGCTGAATGCTATCTCAATCAAAACGCTAATGTGTTGCTGAATGAGATGAACGCTATCTCATTCAAAACGCTAATTTGTTGCTGAATGCTATCTCATTCAAAACGCTAATTTGTTGCTGAATTCTATCTCATTCAAAATGCTAATTTGTTGCTGAATGCTGTCTCATTCAAAACGCTAATTTGTTGCTGAATGGGATGAACGCTATCTCATTCAAAACGCTAATTTGTTGCTGAATGCTATCTCATTCAAAACGCTAATTTGTTGCTGAATGCTATCTCATTCAAAACGCTAATGTGTTGCTGAATGCTATCTCATTCAAATTTTCTAAACATCATGTTCAATAAAATTCCCTTTGTAAAAAAATTGTATACATTTATATTTTAACTAAAGGATAATAATTCAACTAATCTCGCGCCACCCTTGGCTTGCCTTCACGCTCCCCCAGGGGGACGCGCCCCCCAGTTGGAACCTCTGTTTTAGACCTTTTCATCGTACAGGTTCATGTCAGTTGCTGAGTTACTATTCATCAACATTCTTCTGGAACCATTGTTTGGTGTGTTTGGCAGGTAAGACCTTTTCGTCGTACAGGGTCATGTCAGTTGCTGAATACTTCTGGAACTCATTGTTTGGCGTCTTTGGCAGGTAAGACCTTTTCATCGTATAGGATCATGACAGTTGCTGAATACTTCATACTTCTGTGGTTGGTGTTTGATTTCATTTGAATTTTTTTCTTTTTTACTAATGCGTTTTCATATTCCTTCAATCGCTCATCAAAATTGAAAATCTCTCAAAATGCCCACTGAACGCCAGCAAACGTCCACTGGTGGCGCTATCGCCCAGTTTGAGAATGGTTGGTGTACGAGCTGTGTTCCAATCTGTGAGAGATTTGTAACATGACTTGAGGAGAACCTTTGTCTGGTGGATATGGTTATAGAAAGTTTCATGTAACACTTGATCAGATCTTATAATTGTGGTGAAACAGGCGCTGGTCTTTATTGTTCGTAGCTTTTACACTTTCTGTCGTTAGAACTGATATAATCCCCCAATAAAGAGATGTCATAGGACTTTATACCGCTGTTGACCTACTTTTCTGCATCGTCATTTCATTCGTTTGTGTTTCTTGTCATAATCGAAATGTGATCGCACTCAAATTCCCGAAGTTAGTTCGGCAGAACTCGGGTGTCTCTGCCTCACTAATAATTGAGATCAAGTTTTGCTAAAGTTTATTAGGTTCTTCAGAGGGACCCAAGCTTTCCTCTAACAATACTTATACAGGGTGTCCCAAAAGTCCGAGACCACTTGAATATCTTTTAAACAGCTTTATGTAGAATTTTGAAATTTTACATGGTATTATATTCTAAATTAAACCACCTGATGGTGTGACCGATTTTTTAGAGGCGGGTCCCATATGACCCCCAGGGGGTCCAACTTTTGTTTTTTAAATACGAACCCCCATCTTGTGATACATTTGCAGAAATACAATAGAATTAGAAGTATTCTGCAAAAAAATTCACACGTCTAGCGTGTTTGGTTTCAAAATAGCGGTCATTTGAAATTTCCAAGATATGACTTCCGAGAGTGCTAAAACTAGGTGAATTATTTGAAATGGGATATTGAATGATTGCATAGGACACCAATGTCGGGGAACTTGTTTTCTTTAGACATAATTCGTCTAGTTTTAGATACTTCGCCTACTTCTGAAATACTTCGCTCATTTTAGATACTCTTTTGGAAGTCATATCTAGGAGGAAATTTCAAATGGCCGCCATTTTGAAACCAAATACGCTAGACGTGTGAAATTTTTTGCAAAGTACTTCTAATTCTATTGTATTTCTGCAAATGTATCACAAGATGGGGGTTCGTGTTTAAAAAACAAATGTTGGGCCCTCTGGGGGCCACATGGGACCCGCCCCTGAAAAATTGGTCACACCATCAGGTGGTTTAATTTGGGTTGTAATACCATGCAAAATTTCAAAACTCCACATAAAGCTGTTCAAAAGAAATTCATGCGGTACTTTTTTGGGACACCCTGTATACTTAAAATTAATTGACTCATGTCTCACGGATGGCGGATTGTGTCCTCCAATTTACTGAAGCATGCAACATATCGCCTATAGAGCAATATTTTCAATTTTACATTCGACCCTGTTGTAAATTTTCGATTCCTTTTTGTAGGAGCATGGTTTATAATTTCTGTATAATATTAAATATTGCAAGGAATAGGAAAAGAAGTTTAAAAAGAAAATTCAAAAAGAAACACTGAAAGTGGATTTGTAGCTATTATTACAGATGTTCAAAGCAACATCAAACATAGAAGTTTTGAATGAATTGAATGTGGGTAACGGAAACAAGATAAAAATAAAGACATAGAAAATGATTACCAATATAATACTTTACGAGAAATGAAAATAAAAAACACTTAAATTTTTAATAACAAATTAAATAACTGACTACGTTTTCACTTGACTAAAATTTTTATTTGCAAATTTTACAATAGTGGTAGACACAACTGTACACCTGTACACATAAAGAAGAAAAAGGTATTTAATTTACATTATAAAATTTACAAATTGAGTTGACATGTTTCGTCTTCTCCTGGAGACATCCTCAGAACAACATGTCAACTCAATTTGTAAATTTTATAATGTAAATTAAATACCTTTTTCTTCTTTATGTGTACAGGTGTACATTTGTGTCTACCACTATTGTAAAATTTGCAAATAAAATTTTTAGTCAAGTAAAAACGTAGTCAGTTATTTAATTTGTTATTAATATGTTACTTGACATAGTATCCCTTAAATTTTTTTTTTTGTTAAATTGGGATACTATGTCAAGTAAAACCATAATGTGGTAGGTAATATAATACTATATCTTCACTTGACTGTAAAATTAATAAAGATGTTGATTAAAGCTGACTAGTTTCGTGCTCTCCTGAGCACATCATCAGAGCTTGGTTGAACGAAGACTGACTGAAGATTAGGAGTTTACATTAGAAGAGAAATTATTTGAACTCCTAATCTTCAGTCAGTCTTCGTTCAACCAAGCTCTGATGATGTGCTCAGGAGAGCACGAAACTAGTCAGCTTTAATCAACATCTTTATTAACTTTACAGTCAAGTGATGATATAGTATTATATTACCTATACCACATTAAACACTTTTTTTTATTTGGCTTAACGTCTCTTTAACATTAACATCTATTGGTCATTCAAGACGGGGTTTTTACCCTCCATTTGCTGGAAATTTGCAAACCAGCTACCCACATTGACCTCACCCAGCCTGGGTTGGGCCGGAAAAAGCCAACAATACGTGGTGTTCCCAAGCGGTCACCCATTCAAGTACTGACCACGCCCGGACGTTGCTTAACTTCGGTGATCTGACGGGAACTGGTGTATTCAACGTGGTATGATCGTTGGCTCATTAAACACTTGAATGTTCTACAACTTTAATATATCATTCGATTTTTTTTACTCCATTATCAAGAATTAACATTATATTCTTAAGGAGTAACTCTGCCAATGTGACACCTGGGTTTATTATTGAGGGGGGTTCTGGTAACGATTCCAAATCTGGGGCGTAATTAGACCCTAAATTTGACATACCTACTAAATTTGAAATCTCTGGCTCGTACCATTCTCTTTATAGACAGGATTAATGAAAACCTCTTTAAAGCGGTAAAAACCGCCAGCGGTATATTTGATTGAACCCAAAAGCTTCGGAACAAGCTGATACCCCAAATATGACATACATACAACATTTCGAATCCCTAGCTCTTACCATTCTCCTTAGACAGCAATACTCAAAACCGCTTAAAAGCGTCAAAACCCGCCAAGGGTGTATTCGATTGCACTCAAAAGTTTCGGGGCACAATTAGAGCCAGATGGGACCTATATACCAAATTTCATCCAAATCAGTCAACGATAATTGGCAAAAGTGCCCATCACGGCGTACGGCGGACAAACGATTTTTTTTTTTTATTCGATTTTTGGATTCTACGTACCTTGAAACGTATAATATCAAATTTTGTAAAAACCGCCAGCGGTATATTTGATTGAAATCAAAAGCTTCGGAACAAGCTGATACCCCAAATATGACATACGAGGTGTGGCTATTAAGTTCGTAGACTCGAGCCGCTACGCAAAAGCTGTGCATGCTAGGAAGATATGATGAACAGCTTCAAGTCTTGTATTTTGATTGATAGGTGTCGCATGCCTGTACTGTAATTAGTTCTGTTGTGATAGCCCGACGCGCAAGACACCTTTTTTAATTTTGCCGGAATTATAATTGATATAAACGTTGACCAACGAGTGATTATTAAATTTTACGTAAAACTTGGTAAAAGTGCTAGTGAAACTTTTTCTTTCTTAAAGGCGGTGTACCAGGAGTCAAAAGATCAACGCTTTATAAGTGGTTTAAACGGTTTCAAGATGGTCAGGAAGATGTTGAGGACGATCCACGTCCTGGTCGCCCCCTAACCTCAAAAAAACATTGAAAAAGTTGGTGTTATGATTCGTTCTGACCGTAGATTAACTCTTAGACTAATGACTGATACACTTAAAATTGATAAAGAATGTGTGAGACAAATTTTGCACGAAAATTTCAACATGACAAAAGTTTGCGCAAAAATGGTGCCCAAGAACCTTTCAGATGAGCAAAAGGAAGTTCGCAAAAATCTCTCTACAGACGCCCTAAATCAGATCGAAAGTGACCCCAACTTCTTAAAAAGAGTCATTACCTGCGATTAATCATGGTTTTTTACCTATGACCCAGAAACGAAGCGCCAGTCCATGCATTGGAAGAGCCCAAATTCTCCGAGGATGAAAAAAGCTCGAATGAGCAAGTCAAAATTCAAGGCTATGATGTTTGTTTTCTTTGATATCCAGGGGATAATTCACCTAGAATGGGTTCCTGAAGGCCAAACCGTCACTCAGTATTACTATCTTGAAGTTCGAAGTCTTCCCTGCCACCCTGAACTCATATTTCCCTCTTTGCATATAAATTCACATTAACCTTCAATCAGACTGATACTATGAAGTCTTCCCTGCCATCCTGAACTCATATTTCTCTCTTTGCATATAAATTCACATTAACCTTCAATCAGACTGATACNAATGATATATAAAACTAATTTCCAACAATAAATACGGACACATGTACAGTCGGGTTTATCTTGCTTTTCAACATGGTAGAAATGGTAGATATTTTGTGTATTTCCCAAAAACGATGAGAATTTATGAAATTAGTCTTTATTGGAATTTAGGACTTATAAATAGCCAGCGCCTATGGCACGTTTATTACAACAGTTCCCGTTAGATCACTGAAGTTAAACAACGTCCAGCAAGGTTGTACCATGTGGGTGTCCATGCGTTTTCATACCCTCGTGATGCTGGCATTTTTTCCGGCCCAACCCAGGCTGGGTGAGGTCAATGTGGGTAGCTACCAGTTTCCAGCGAATGGAGGGTAAAACCCCCGTCTTGAATGACCAATAGATGTTAAAGAGACGTTAAGCATAATTAAAAAAAAAAAAAAAAAGAATAATACTGATATTTCAAAAAGTACGGTAATTTTCACCCGATGTACCGTTTTTTTTTACTGCTTGGTACTGTAATTTTTTTTTTTTCACCTGACAACACTGGAATGATGTCATTATCATCTCAAAAACTAACTTGAAAATGAAAATCAGTCTTAATTTTTATTCTTTGATTATATTTACATTTTCGCGCTAGCCAACGATCATACCACGTTGATAACACCAGTTCCCGTCAGATCACTGAAGTTAAGCAACGTCCGGGCTTGGTCAGTACTTGGATGGGTGACCGCTTGGGAACACCACGTATCGTTGGCTTTTTCCGGCCCAACCCAGGCTGGGTGAGGTCAATGTGGGTAGCTGGTTTGCAAGTTTCCAGCGAATGGAGGGT
>JAAEEI010000218.1:0-12967 GCA_012654025.1 Pachypsylla venusta
ATTTAATGAATTATTAAATTTAATAAACACTCCCTAACCTACACCATCTTACGTATATTCTATAGCCCAAAATCATCATTATCACCATAATTATTATCACTACCATAATCATCATAATTATTATCACCATCATCATCATCATCATTACCATAATCATTATCATCAGCATACTCATCATCCATTACTCTCATCTTCTATTATCACTACCATAATCATCATAGTTTTTATCATCACCAAAATCATCATCATTGCCATTATCATCAGCATAATCATCATCCATGGCTCTCATCTTCTATTATCACTACAATAATCATCATAATTATTACCATCACCATAATCATCATCCATTACTCTCATCTTTCATTATCACTACCATAATCATCATAGTTATTACCATCACCATAATCATCATCATCATTACCATAATCATTATCATCACCATAATCATCATCCTTTACTCTCATCTTCTATTATCACTACCATAATCATCATAGTTATTACCATCACCATAATCATCATCATCATTACCATAATCATTATCATCACCATAATCATCATCATTACCATAATCATTATCATCACCATAATCATCATCATTACCATAATCATTATCATCACCATAATCATCATCATTACCATAATCATTATCATCACCATAATCATCATCATTACCATAATCATTATCATCACCATAATCATCATCATTACCATAATCATTATCATCACCATAATCATCATCATTACCATAATCATTATCATCACCATAATCATCATCCATTACTCTCATCTTCTATTATCACTACCATAATCATCATAGTTATTACCATCACCATAATCAATCTTATCATTACCATAATCATTATCATCACCATAATCATCATCATTACCATAATCATTTTCATCACCATAATCATCATCCATTACTCTCATCTTCCATTATCACTACCATAATCATCATAGTTATTACCATCACCATAATCATTCTCATCATTACCATAATCATTATCATCACCATAATCATCATCATTACCATAATCATTATCATCACCATAATCATCATCATCCATTACTCTCATCTTCCACTGACTGAATTATATTTAATTCAGTCTTTAGATGAGAGTCAACCACAATTATTTCACTTCCACATAGCAACATCATCCATTACAAAAAAAAAAGAAAAAAAAAAAGATGAAAAAAAAAAAAAACACCCCGTATTCATCATACCTACACCTCTATTAGTATCATTCTCACCAGTCGCCATCATTATTTCGCCCTCCTCACTCATTCATCTTACATTTATTCTCACACACTCATCAAACACTATCACAAACTGACAAACAGCGTCAGTAATTGATCCACACTACTAAAAAAAAACTTGCTATTCCTGATTTGTCAAAATAGAGTGTTAATGCATTTGGACCACCTCGTATCAAATTATTTTTATTTTAATTTTAACGCGAACAATTTGCCTTTCAAAACAAAGGAAAGAGACACATGCAGCCATCCCGGAGCGTCCATGTCCTCCTTTTTTTTGTTTTTCAATTCCATTTCTGATTGAGATTTTGATAATTTGGTTATTCTGTAACCAGTTCGTTATATTGGAATACTATGTCAAGTAAAACCATAATTGAAGGTTAAAAGTACTATATCTTCATTTGACTATTTTTAGTCAAGTGAAGATATAGTACTTTTAACCTTCAATATTCTGTAACCAATACTTTCAATTAAATCCATTTTTGTGTTCAACGAGTTCTTGTTCTTTGAAATTTTATTCATATAGAGTATGTCCCAGAAGTCCTGCCCGGTGCCCATAACTTTTGAACCGTTTGGAATTTTGGAATTCTGTTTCTCTCTAGGGAAAGAAAAGGCCCCATGGTCATTCAAATGGTAATATCAGTAACCGGGTTCGAATCCCGGAAGTGGCTTTTTTTGACTCAAAGAGTCAATTTTTCGGGAAATTTAAACGGAATGGTACAAATATTTTTTTGAAAAATAAGAGTGCCAATAAAATAAGGGATATTTCCATTTTTGTTTTTTCAAAAAAATAATCAGGGCCGGAGTCAGAGGGGTTCAAAATCAAAACTTGTTACACCATGTATAACGAAAACCGAATACTAACTTGATGTAGAAATTCGTTAAGAGTGGCTCAAAAAAGAATTTTCATCTACATAAGTAATAAATGTAACAAATTTTAAGTTTTATCAGTGCCAGAGGTCGGGAAAAAATCTCAAAAATGGGAATATTCCTTATTTTATTGGCACTTTTATTTTTCAAAAAAATATTTGTACTATTCCATTTAAATTTCCCGAGAAATCGACTCTTTGTTTAAAAAAAAGCTATTTTCGGGATTCGAACCTGGATATTGATATTACCATTCGAATGGCCGTGGGCCCTTTTCTCTAGAAACCTAGAAACAAACGGAATTACAAAATTCCAAGCGGTTCAAAAGTTATGGGCACCGGGCAGGACTTCTGGGACATACTGTATATTATAGGTACTCAGACTGTATTCTTCTTCGTTAGAAAATCATGAAAGAAAAATTTCAGATTTTTTTTTTTTCTTTTTTTTTCGTAGGTTAAAATTTTATGTGTTTTCAAATTATTTTGAAACATGAAAGGATTACAAGCTGAAGAAGATTTAATTTAAAAAAGTTTACGCTTTCATTGTAAATGTATTTTCTTACAAAATATCTGATTGCTCATATTGATGGTTTTAGCAGTCTGTTTCCTTTCTTTTGTAAAGGACTTCTGCTTTTTAAGAAACAGTTTCAGATTGTAATCTTTTTAAAGGAAGGAAACTTTTAAAACTTGTTGAACAGCTGAACTTTCTTCATTATATTTTTTTTTTGTTAAAAACTCCATTTCATTCAATACAGTTGTACCACTTATTTTTGGTATTACTGGTTATTTTCATTCTTTAATTTCGTATTTTCTTGTTCATAAGTATTTATTTGTAAATGGCGAAAATGGGACGTTCTTTGATTGGATTAAATGTTGGTGAGATTCAGATTTTATTTGAAAAAATAATAATTCCAAATACATTTTTCGAAAGGGGGAAAAAGTGTTTCTTTTAACAATTGTAGACTGTTCAATTTTCTTATAATAATTGTGGACTGTTCAATTTTTTTTTTTAACAAATGTAGACTGTTCAATTTTCTTTTATTAATTGTACACTGTACAATTTTCTTTTTACCATTGTAGACTGTTCAATTTTCTTTTAGTAATTGTGGACTGTTCAATTTTATTTTTACCATTGTAGACTATTCAATTTTCCTTTAGTAATTGTGGACTGTTCAATTTTCTTTTATTAATTGTAGACTGCAAAATATCATTTTTACCATTGTAGACTGTTCAATTTTATTTTAATAATTGTGGACTGTTCAATTTTATTTTATTAATTGTAGACTGAACGATTTTATTTTTACCATTGTAGACTGTACAATTTTCTTTTAATAATTGTAGACTGTTCAATTTTCTTTTAATAAATGTAGACTGTTCAATTTTCTTTTATTAATGTAGACTGTACAATTTTATTTGAATAATTGTAGACTGTACAATTTTATTTTTACAATTGTTAGACTATTCAATTTTCTTTGAATAATTGTAGACTGTTCAATTTTCTTTTATTAATTGTAGACTGTACAATTTTATTTTTACCATTGTAGACTGTTCAATTTTCTTTTAGTAATTGTGGTGGACTGTTCAATTTTCTTTTATTAATTGTAGACTGTTCAATTTTAGTTTTACCATTGTAGACTGTTGAATTTTCTCTTATTAATTGTAGACTGTTCAATTTTATTTTTACCATTGTAGACTGTTCAATTTTCTTTTAGTAATTGTGGACTGTTCAGTTTTCTTTCATTAATTGTAGACTGTTCAATTTTAGTTTTACCATTGTAGACTGTTCAATTTTTTTTTTTTAATTGTGTACTGTTGAATTTTCTTTTATTATTGTAGACTGTTCAATTTTCTTTTAGTAATTGTGGACTGTTTAATTTTCTTTTATTAATTGTAGACTGTTCAATTTTCTTTTATTAATTTTAGACTGTTCAATTTTCTTTTATTAATTGTAGACTCTTCAATTTTCTTTTATTAATTGTAGACTGTTCAATTTTCTTCGAATAATTTTAGACTCTTCCATTTTGTTTTACCTCTGAGACAAAATAAATACTATTCTATACATTTTATTTATCAGGTCTTTCACATAGATTGTGGAATAATATTTTATCAGTACCTACTTTCCTTTGTGTTAAATAGGAGGGAAAGTACAATTCTGATGTTAACCAAACTTTTCTTCGCGCATCCTGTGTATTAAATTGACAAATTGTCATGTACCAAATTTTAAGTCTAGCACTTTTGTTGTCCTCTTTTAGGGGAGGGATTTGTGAAAACTGCGAAAAAGTGCTCAACCCATATCCTGCGTGTCTCCAAAAAAAGCGGTGCTTTATTTTAAAGTGGAAACTTTTTTCTAGTGGTTTGTAAATTTTGGACACTTTCAAAATTGAAATCATAAATCCCTTATTTGTATGTAATATATTTTTGAAAAGATTTGGCAATTGTTGCAAGCAGCAGTTATTCTATGTACAAGTTGAGTATTTTAATTTTTTTTTTTTTTTTAGCATAAAAAATTGAGTGAGACAAGATCGCCACACTTGTTTATTCTCTTTATTGAAAAGGCCATCAAAATATTCAAAAGTAAAACAAGAGGGATTAAAATGAACGGCCAACAAATACATTCAATCAGATTTACAGATGATATTGTCATATTAGCAGAGTCAGAACCAGACATGAACAACATGCTAAACATCTTAAATGAAGAACTAACGGGAATAAAACTAAAAATCAATATGAATTAAAGTAAATGTATGATCATTGACAAACTAGACCACAACGTCCAAGCTAATATTACAATAGGAAATGAAAGTATTGTACAACTGAAAGAATTTTGGTACTTGGGGGCCACAACAACCAATGAAAACAAAAGTACGTCATCAGATATAAAGAAAAGAATAGCAATGGCCAAAATATCTTTCCAAAACAAGAAAAACTAACTCACAAAATAAAATTAGCCGGTGCGTCCATTTCCTCCCTTTTTTTTGTTTTTCAATTCCATTCGTGATTGAGATTTTGATCATTTTCAATGGAAAGAAAGGAAAACAAGTACTACTTCACTTTGGATAAAAATATTTTAAGTTTAATTATACATTATTTGGACTAGTTTCGCCCGCAAGGTCATCATCAGCAAAAGAAAACTACATATTAAAGTATAATAAATCTAATATTGCCGAAACATTTAAACAAAACCGAAAATATATAAAACTCTATTCAGAAAATTAAATTTTTAATAACCAAATAGAAATCTAAAAATTTTAAATTTAAAAACACCCGCTATTTTGATGAGATTCGATTGCATTACAAAGAGGAAACGAAATTTATGATGGGTGTATTTAAAATATCTTGTTGTGAGTTTATAAGAGTACATGTCTTCGATACTTTTTTAATTTCTAGGTTTTCTAGTATATTTAGTTTTTTACCTCCCTCGCAAAAATGTATGTATTCAACATATGAATTTTCATTGTATGTGTGATTTTCTATGAGCAGATGTTGAGCAAAATTTGATTTGGATGGTTGATTGTTTATGTAGTCCAAATAATGTATAATTAAACTTAAAATATTTTTATCCAAAGTGAAGTAGTACTTGTTTTCCTTTCTTTCCATTGAAAATGGACCTTCACAAAGTTACAGAGCAATCAATTAATATGTTTGATCATTTTGTTTTTCTGTAACCATCACTTTCAATAAAATCCATTTTTGAATCTGATCGAACTATTTCTTGTTTCTTTGAAATTTTATTTATATTATACTCAGACATTATACTTCTTAGTTAGAAAATTATTGGAGAAAAATTTCTGAAATAATTTTTTCCTAGGTTTATTAAGACCTTTGTTTTGAGCGTCTTGAATTATGGCTGTGAAGCATGGACTTTAGACAAAAAATTTTGATGGGGGTAATTTTTTTTGTGTGACGAATCCAAAGGTTCACTATTGAAAATAATAAACTAAAACGAAAAGAAAAGACTAAGAAGCGATGGAGATGTGGTTATGGAGAAAGATTTTGAAAATATCTTGGAGAGAGAAAAGAACAAATGATGAAATATTAAGGGAAATAGAAGAAAAAAGAAATCTTGAGAAAAGAACAAATGAAGAAATATTAAGGGAAATAGAAGAAAAAAGAAATCTTGGGAAAAGAACAAATGAAGAAATATTAAGGGAAATAGAAGAAAAAAGAAATCTTGAGAAAAGAACAAATGAAGAAATATTAAGGGAAATAGAAGAAAAATGAAATCTTGAGAAAAGAACAAATGAAGAAATATTAAGGGAAATAGAAGAAAAATGAAATCTTATCAAAATTCTTGAACTAAGGAAAGTTAAACTTATTGTCCACCTCATCAGGAGGAACAACTTCATTTCCAACATTTTTGAGGGAAATGTTCAAGGAGTGAAAAGATGTGGACGACCAAGAACGTCTCTCGTCAAACATAATATCAGAAGGGAGTTCAAAATTATAGCAAAATGAAAATAGTAACATCAGACAGATTTCAGTGGCGGGAACGACGTGGCATTGCCTTTAATGATTATAAGTTATGTAAAAATTACCCCCCCCCAAAAAAAAACACTTCGTGTGCAAAAAGACGCCAAGAAAATGTCTCTACCAAAAAGCCAAAAATTCAAGTGGCTCATATCTCTCCTAAAAATATGGTCACAAAAGAAGTGATACCATATGAGTGATACCATATGAGTTCAGGTTACGTGAAAAATGTTTTCCCCAAAGGTGATTCGAAAGGTAAGGACAAAAACTACAATCAACTTTTTGTCCCCGGGCACTTGGCGCACATGTTATCTGAATATTACTGCGTGTTTTCCAACTAACTATTCACTGTCAGACTACGCTATAAATATTAGAATAAAATGTGCGCCAAGTGCCCGGGAACAAAAAAATGATTGTAGTTTTTGTCTTTACCTTTCGAATCACCTTTGGGGCAAATATTTTTCAGGTAATCTGAACTTCATATGATATCACCTCCTTTGTGACCATATTTTTAGGAGAGATATGAGCCACTTGAATTTTTAGCTTTTTGGTAGAGACATTTTCTTGGCGTCTTTTTGCACAAAATTTCAGCTTTCCAGGACCAACACAGGCCGAGATATTGAAAATAGTATTCGGAAGTTTATTTCATTTTTTTTTTTCATCTTTGGCAGCTCATAACTCGAAAACTGTACATTTGTCGAAAACATTACTTCTAACGAGGAAAACTTCTGGCTATATGATGAATCAGTTCTGCAAATTTCACATTATTACGATAAAGCGTTAATATACTTATGTGATATAGAGTTGCCAAAATTGTATGTAAAAATTTAAAAAGTCGAAAATCTTGAAAAGACTTAAAGTTATATTTTTTTTTTATAAAATATAAGAAATTGATATTGCCACAAGTAATATACCTACAAAATTTCAACTTTCTAGGACAATCAGGAGCAGAGATATAGAGGGTACCGCTAAAGCGACACAAGGTGTCAGCGGGGGGATTTTTTTTATGAAAATCTCGAGTTAACGCCAGAAGGAACAAAAATATAAAATCCCGCTTCTTAAAGTTAAAGTTTTTTTTTACCACAGTGGCCGTGGTAAAAAAAAAGGAAAAAAAAGTATGAATTTTTGTCAATTTTTGGGGTGCTCGAAAAAGGCGTTTCAGTTGACGGACAAAGGTGAGATAAAAGTTAAACTTCATCTATTACACATGCCAAAGGCGAATATGAAAAAGATTAAAAAAGTTTAGTTAAATATAGCACGCTGGTTTTGTTTTTTTTCTTGGCGTTGCAAAACTAGCGTTTTGCTTGATTTTTCTATTAATTTAGTTTGAGAATAATCAATCACCCTGTATAAAACTGGAACACAGCCTAAGTCTATATCATTTGAAAACAGTAAAACAGTGTTGTTTTCAAATACTGGCAACGAGAAAAGTGCTCGTTGTGATGATTTTGTTTTGCTTTTTGTTGTGCTGGTTCGTTTAAATTGTTCATTATTTATGTATAGAACTGCTATCTCGTGCACTTTATTCTGTTAACAAAACAGCTTTCTATTTAATCTTTAATTTTCTATTTTGGAAATCCTAATAAAAGTAAATTTCTGTAAGTTTGCAGCACGTAAAACGAAATTGCTATTTCTTCCTCATGGACCCTTCGTATTCTAATAATGTTGCTGGTTTTAACAGCAGATCTTACTCCACTCAAATAATATAGCAATATTATAAATAACTAGCTGTTTGCTACGGCCTATAGCTTGGCGCCTTAGAGACATGGCCGTTCCCGCGCTAATTGCTATCTCTCTCGCTCCAATGTATTTCTTATGGGGATTGCTATTTTTTTGCGATTTCTACTCCTTAAAATTAATATTTTGCAAAATCCTAACTTAGTGCACACTTACATGGTGCAACGAAGGTCTCTGCCAAATTTCAAGTCTGTAGCGTGAATAGTTTCAGTTCTTCGTTGATCAGTCACTCAGGACATTGCCTTTTTTGCCTTTTATATATAAAGATAAATTATATGTAGAATAAGAACCCGTTTGACTTAGTATAGGGCATAAAGAATGACCAGAATGAGTTTCATCAAAATCGAACCAGGCATAAAAAAGGGGGCCATATCGCCCGGTCAAAAACCTAAAAATGGCGGCCGATTGACACTAAGTTTTTCTGTGCACTGTAAATCTTACTCACTTTTTAAATTCGACTAATAATTTCGGTTCATTATTTACAAAACTGAACTTTTCGAAACAAAGAAGAAAAATCTGAAAGTCGGGATTTAAAATAAATCCAAGTTTCCTGCAGATAAATTATTTTTTATCTTCTATAGGAAGAAAAAATACCTAAAAATAATATTTTTTTGAAGGTGGGTTTCAAAACCATTCAAAGTTAGGTAATTTCTATGAAAATAAATCTAGGTGTAATTAAGGCTAGGTTCACACGACCGCGCGGTCATGTAGACAATATGCACGACTTAAATAGATCTTGTGCCGCGCGGTTCGTCGTACAGCGCGGCCATGTGAACAGGGCCTAAATTCACAAATTTGGATCTAATCGATCAGTTTGTTCGTACGTTAAACAGTAAACGACCCTCGAGCGAGTGATCCAATTTTGATAGTTTAGACATAAATGATCTCTATAAATTTGGATAATTTTCTTCTCACGGATTTGTCCACACGGCGAGATGCCTGACTGCTCACTTCTTTTCAGACTAACATTAGAAAGATCATGGAATTACAATACCTAGAATCTACAAATTGGCGCTTAAAACTTGTTTATAGAGTACTAAATCTTGGCATGTCCGTATTTTCCCGGCGCAAGTAAATCGACGTTAGATTGCAATTTCCAGATTATTAAATCAACGTCAGATCGCAATTTTTCGAAACGTTTTTTTTACAAAAATATTTATGATAATTTTAATTTTGTACAAAGGCAAGATCTCAAATACCACTTCATTCAAAATTAATAAGGAAAATGTTCCCTTATTATAACTCTACTTATGGGTACATTTATTTAATTCAAAACATTATTCCTTTCTTGACCTTCCCCTTAGGCTAAGTTCAGCTGATCGCGCGAAACCACGCGGGAGGAGCATTCACATGACAACTTATGTACGCACGGCAGTCTGACATCCAACTTGAGTGCAGATTATATGTTCTCCTTGTGTCATAACGCACGGATCAACGGAACAAATCGATATAAGTTCCTTTGTGGAAAAAGTACCGCGCGATACAAGATCTTGCGCGCCGAACAAATTTATCTTGAATCTATCTTTCACAGCTGAACGATACGATAAATAAGTAGATACAAAAATAGGGAGAGAAATAAAGAGAGAAAGAGAGAGAGAGAGAGAGAGAGAGAGAGAGAGAGAGAGAGAGGGAAGAACGATTTGTCAGACTTGTGTATCCATTGAAGAAGAAATTCAAAATTTATTACTTTTGAATACCTACATGAGTCAATTTATTTACTTTCATGTAGATGTAGATTTTGATAAATATATGTTTATGCAAACATCTCTTTCTTGGTTTTAATCTAATTGGGATTCTCCATATTAATCTGTGACTTCAAACATTTTCGTGTTCAGATATATCTAGAGCCCCTCGTCTTGGCATGTCAAAATATATTTCCAGTAATACGCTCGACTTGATAATGCGATATATGGGATATTGTAAATCAAAAAAAAAAAATTCTGATATTATACAAATATACAGCTGACATTTTAGTTGGGTCTCGGATATTTTCCCCGCCGGCCCAGGTTTTCTCTCTACAGTCCTGTTTCGAGGCTTAACGCCATTGGATAATGAACTGTTTGTTTGTTTAGATACAAAAAAAATTATTAAAATGTATAAGAAGTGTACGAGTATTTCCTTACAGAATTATTATATTATTCATTTTTAATTAAAAAACTTATAATACGGGTATAATATTCAATTCAAAAATAACAAAGTTTTGCATTGCTTATACAATGGCTGCACGTGAGTATCAGGTGGAACAAAAATCCGAAAGCTTTCTCAACATTCCGTTTCCTTTTACTCATAATGTACTTATACTCATACTGGATCAACGGGGGGAACTGGATGATACCCTCCCCCACCCCAAGAAAAAAATATTACCAGCTACAAATGTTAGCAATGTAGCTTAGAAGAACAGAATATTATTGACTCAATTGGTTGGTTCTACTCAATGTAAATAATTTTGACATTGGGGTTCCTATATTCGTGGGCTAAACTCCTCTTTGGGGCTGTGTAAGCCCCTACACCTAATCTTCTGGTGGGCTTTTTGTGCTTGGAGAGTAGCCTGATTCCCTAGCTAAGGTCTAAGATCCGCGCGAGCTTGATCAGCCTTTTGGCTAGGTGTTATTCATGGATGTCGAGCCTGGGTTGTAGCTGTCCCATGCTCAGTCTCCATGTAAGTAGGGAGTTACAGTCAAAAATGACGTGAGAGGCAGTTTCCTCCTCTTCCCCACAGAGTCTACACATGATCTGATTGTGATGGATGCCCATAGTGTGTAGGTGTTTTCTTAGACCACAGTGCCTAGTGATTAGGCCTGTGGCTAATCTGATGTTTTTCTGAATGAGGGCCAGGAACTTCATCGAAATGCTCCTTGATGTTCCCCGAAGCATGGCCTTACTTTGTCTCAGCCCAGAGACGGCCCTCCACCGATCAAGGTGTCTTCCAAGCACCCAGCCCTCGATGAAGCCCCTGACCTCAGTCGTGCGTAGGCCGATCACGGGTTCTGGTCCGATGAATAATGTTGAGAACCCCATTCTCGCCAGTTCATCGGCCTGCTCATTTCCAGCAATGCCCTTGTGCCCTCGGTGCCCAACCAAGACAAACTCGGTTGTTCTGTGCCACTTCTTTTAGTGCAAGCTGACATTCCAACGTTACTTTGGAGAACGTGCTATAGCTGATTATAGCCTTCAGTGCTTCCTGGCTATCAGAGAATATATGAATTTCCCTATTAGAGAGACCCATCTTTATATTCTCATCCGCGTTGGTGCGAATTGCAAGGACCTCCGCCTGTTACACACCGACGTACGTCCCCAAGGGCGGAGATATGTCTACTCTGGGTCGCACGCAGTGTACACCAGCGCCAGATCCCTCTTTTGTTTTGGAGCCATCAGTGTACCACACCATGGCCCGCCTGGACAGAAGCTTGGTTTCTTTACTTCCCCAGTATTCAGTCGTCTCAATGACGACCTTGACGGGGCTGTCAAAGATTTCTTCTGGAACCATCCTGTAGGTGCCCATTGCAAAGACGGGACCTTTGATGGCCTCAGTGATTTTGGAGTGCCCAAATGGTTGGGCAGTCCATGTGTTGTTCAACTTTAGCCTGAAAGCCGTCATCCTGGCTATTCCTCTCATATTAATATCGAGGGGAGCGAGTCCGAGGAGTGTCTCCATAGCCAAAGTTGGTGTGCTATTTATAGCGCTGGTTATACAAAGACAGCCTAGTCTCTGGACTTTGTCCAGTAGTTCTTTGGCCTGTCTTTGGTCAGTTTTGGGCCACCATACAACACAGTTGTAGGTGACCATGGGTCTTATAACAGCACGGTACAGATAATTCATTACCCGCGGCTTCAGTCCCCATGGGGTACCTATTTTATCAAAATAAATTTTGGAGATATTTCTTTAGCACGTTCGTATCTGTCTTACCCTTATAAGCGTCACAGTGCCTGTTCTTCCTGTTCGCTCCTCGCCTATCATGCCTATTTTCACTCTATTATGAGTTATGGCATTAAATACTGGGGCTTTTCAAGTTATGCATCTGAAGTTTTCCTCCTCCAAAAAATCACTCCAAAATCACTGAGGCCATCAAAGGTCCCGTCTTTGCAATGGGCACCGACACGATGGTTCTAGAAGAAATCTTTGACAGTCCCGTCAAGGTCGTCATTGAGACGACTGAAGACTGGGGAAGTGGAAACCAGGACAGTTTTTGCTGAGGACAGTTTTTGGCTTAGAAAAAAGGGACAGCTATCGATCTCTCTTTCGGGAAAACGGGGTCCTGACATTGTATGGGCAGGTTATATTGGACTCTTGTGTCCTTATCCACAAACAAAAAGAATCTCTCCCGGAACACTCTGATAACCACCACTATAACACACGAAACTGGAACAAATTGGTAGTAAGTAGGGAGAAGATGTTTCCACAAATCATACCTGAGTGCGGGTATTTCAATTTACAATAAACTTCCATCCAACATTAAATCACTAAACAATGTTCAATTTAACACGTTCCATGCGTATGACGCACATCGGCGCATGGGCGTAGGAAGGGGGGGCAGCTGGGGGCAGCTGCCCCCCCCAGAAATTCCCAAGAGTATGCAGCACGGAAGGGGCAACTTAAATTTACACTAGATAAAATGATTTTTGGAAGCAAAAAAGTCATCAAG